>JAAVTI010001455.1:0-79125 GCA_011947335.1 Phytophthora constricta | reverse complement strand
CGGCCTCATCGACCTTCTCCGCTTTCATTGCAAGGTCTTGAGCTATGTGACCGTCTAGAAATGCATCCAGACGAGCTATCTCTGCCTGATAGAACTTTTGGCGGCGCTGTATCATGTCCATTGTTATCTGAAAGCATCAAGATTTCGTAAGTAAATGCAACCATTGCTTTGGGTAAATATTCACTACCTTTGATGCACTGAATGAGGCTTTCAACAACGCGTACAAATGGGTTGAGTCATTGGGGTCAAGAAACTGCTGATGCAGCTCTAGGAGGGGCATGGAAACAAAAACACATCCACCTGGTTGGTGGAGTGGAACACGGGCTCGTAGACCTGTACCATTAGTCTAGATATTGTACACCATGATTCATTGCCAACTGACCCGATTACGAACAGTTTTCCGAATTGCTGCAGCGTGTGAAAGTCCACATGGCCTTGGCGCCATTGGAACCGCTCCAGTATCTACAAAAGTACTCTCGTTAGGTCTTCATTCATATCAATAGGTCTCGATATGTGTGTACCTACCTCAGAAGTCCTTAGCGGCTTGCCGAAAACTTTCTGGTTGTTAGCCGTCCGTCTATCGGCATCTAGAACGAAGTCCTGTGAAGCACGTATATCATGAGATAAGCAAACCCAGCAAAACAACCACGACAAATCAAGTAAAGTACCTCGACCTCATTGAACTGGTATCCAGGCTCGGAAAGGGAAACGTTGGCAACGTCTTCCTCATCGTGATGCACTTGCTCTTCTGCTGTGGCACCCCGCTGATTAGATGATCTCTCCTCCTCGCTGCTGTCGTAAGTTGCTGTGTTGTCGGTGAATGTGCCGATTGTGTCATCCGTGCTGGTGTAGTCGGCCATGATGGTGACCTCGCAAATTATCGACTGGATGTCTCCAAAGATTCTCGGCTTTGTTTCACGAACACTCGCGAAGATCTCGCGACCGGTCGCGACAGAAGGGATTTTGATATCCAAGGTCGTTTAGCTCAAACACTGCTATCTCTCGTTCTCTCTGTTGTCGTTATGGCGGATAGAGGTGTGAATTTCAAGGAGGCATGGAAGGCTTTACGTAAGGCTGGCTGGTTTTCTAAACCTCCACCCCGGCGAAGCTTAGATCTGCGCTTTCGATATATTCGCCCTATTTGGCGAGAATGCTGTTGTTTCCTACTATTGCACACTCATTGCCGCCGCCACGTCTGATGGAGTAGCGGGTACCACAACTTTTCCGAGGACCACCGACCAAGTAGGGATTACTAGTTGTAGTGATAATGCTGCTGATCATGTTGCTGCCCCTGGACACTTTCCATTAGTTCCTGGTGACGATGGCGTAGGCGATAAGACTGCTACTTTCCAAGTTAGTAGATCAGTTCCCGGCCAAGTTACACCACCAGGCAATGTTGCTGCTCGTGGACGCTTTGCGTTAGTTCCTGGTGACGATGGTGTGGGTGATAAGACTGCTACCTCTAAGTTAGTGAATCAGTTCCCAGTCAAGATACTCTTCCAGGCCATGTTGCTGCTTGTGGACGCTTTGCGTTAGTTCCTGGTGATGATGGCGTGGGCGATAAAACTGCTACCTCCAAAGTTAGTGGATTCGTTCCTGGTCTTCCAGGCCATGTTGTTGTTCGTGGACACGTTGCGTTAGATCCTGGTGACGATGGCGTGGGTGCTAAGACTGCTTCTTACCCTACTAGTGGATCCATTCCCAGCCAAGCTGTTGTTCCTGGTCAAATGGGTGCTCTTAAGCAGAGGGCGCTTAAGAACTCTGTATCCGTTTTCGATGGGGATGATGCCGTCGACAGGATTTCGCCTGAACAAGTTTCATCTAGTACAGAGTGCGCTGTATGTGGTTTAGAATGCTCGCGAAACCGAGCATGCTCCTATTGTGGTTCATTCTTACATCATTTTTGTGCCCATGACGTTTGCCGATCGCTAGGTCTTCGAGGCGCTGATGGCCGAGAACTTGAGGATTTCGGAAATGACTGCTACTGTAGCAAGCCATGCTACGGCAAGGCTACTAATACAAATGTGTCTAACAGTGCTGCAGGGGGTCCAACGACTAATGATCCTCCCAAACTACCTCAGAAACGAAAGCGCTCGGCAAATCCCCGTTCTAACCCTACAGACGCACCACCCAAAAGATCACGAAAGAAGCAGGGTCAAGCAGTTGTTTCAGCTAGTCTTCCTGGTCAAGGAGGAACAAAGAAAAAACTACTCTATTGAAGAAGAAAAAGACTGCCGCAGCCAGAACCGCTGATGCTTTAAAATCTGAGCTACCCGACGAGCGCAAGTGTCTGCAGGAAAGCTGGTCAGCACACGCGTGGCGTTTTCGGCAGCGAAAGAAACTTGGATGCCACTCGCTAATTACATACAAGCCGGGGATGCTTTTCTTGTCGGTGTTATCACTCGTTACAGTATAGTGAGTCAAAAACACTCCAGCATGATCAGTTTACCATCGGCAGTATTCGAAGTTCGGTGGACCAACACCGCATTTCAACAGAAGAAAACGCGTTCATCAAATATCGGAAGAAATTGTCTCTTGAGGTATCAAGCAATTTTGTACTCTGCAGAAAAACAAAGTGGACTTCGGCGAGTCGTGAAATACACTTTGCAATGCAGCACCAGAGCTCACGAATCTTCCTGCGTTGACGGACGAATTCGAAGAGCTAGATGGTGCAGGTTATCGTGAGTATTCCGAGTTTCGAGGGCGAAAGGAGCTCCTGATATCTTTGGCTCCTGCGGAAGTTGAGGCATTAGAAGCGGTGACATTTTCACCAACACATACTCTAGCCCAACCTCCTGGGCTTTATACACACGAGGACGGTACTACAAAGACCAAATTGCGAGACACAAGTAAAACGTTTTTCGGACACTCAGCTACATCCAGTTTTTTTGCTTTTCTGCCATTATTGTTTTGGAAGCAAGTCGTTGTATTTACCAACGAGTACGCTTCGGCCGGTGATGACCCAGCTTCTGACCTATTCAACTCTGCGAGTTCATGAAGTTCTTAGGCATTATGTGGTATATGACGTTTTTCAAAAAAGGAGAAATGCGAAATTATTGGCGAGACAGCGGGGAATCTGACATCTTTCCTGAAGTTCGCTCTGCAAACTTGGGTGTTATCATGCCGTGGAAGCGCTTCATTTATTTGCGCAAAAATTGGCTTTCAGATCGGCTGTGACGACAGCCGATGTAAACGCGACCCCGCTGCTAGAATAAGACCACTGATAAACATCTTGAAGCGGCGATGTATGAGTCATGTAATTGTTGGGTGCAATGTTGCAGTCGACGAGGCAAGTGTAGCATGTCGTTCCCAGTACGCCAGACATATAATTGTCTACAATCCGCGAAAACCCACGGGCAAGTATCACTTCAAATTGTATACTTGCTGTTGCTCCACTACATGGCTGGTCATGAGCTTCAAACTGCACTGTTCGAGTGAACTCGCCGATCGTCTGGATGGAGTTGTGTCGACCAATGACATTTTACGGGTAGCTGAACTGACAAAAGATTCATCCGACATCCGATCACACGTGCTTAAAGCCACCAGCGCTTTTGAAGGCACAAGGTGCATAGTAAACACCGATAATTACTATACGTCTTGCCTTTTACTCGAAAGCCTAAGATCTATAGGTCTTTTGGTCGTGGCACAGTTCGAAAGGCAAGTCAGCACTTCCCCCAATTCACAATGCTGAAAGCAAAAGACGATCTCGAGAGAGGCGCAATGAGGCAGGGTGTATGTTTGGAGAAGGGCATTATTGCAGCAAGTTGGGTAGACGGTTCCATAGTCAATATCGTCTCGAACGCTGATGCTTCTGATATAACCACTGTCTACCGACGAATCAAACAAGAGCGAGTACTGTTTCAAGCGCCAAAATGCATAAAGGAGTACCATGCAGCTATGCAAGGTGTCGATCGACACGACCAGCTTCGTGGTAGATTTTTAATTGCCGACGGTCATTCCTTCAAGAAATGGCACAAGAAAGTCGCAATGGCAATTATTGATATTGCACGATGTAACGCGTACATTTACCACGAGCTTGCACGGGAAAATAATGTGAGCGGCGATGAAGGATCAGATAGTATGGCTCATTGCAATGAGAGAGATAAGCATCGAAGTTTCGTTGCTTCATTATTAAAGAAATGTTTAACGGCACTTGGATGAAACCGCTAGAGAGTGACATTGGCCTCATGTTTAACGATGGCGATGCTGCTTCGGTGACATTGCCGCATCCAGCAAATAAAGCTGTGGATTGTTCATTTGAAAGTGATCTGCGTCGGCATGTGTGGCAAAAGAAGCTTGGATTAGTTCTGAAGGAAAAAAACGGTCAGCACGCGAATGCACCGTGTGTAGATTTGAATGCCGCAAAGCTACACAAAAGACAGACTACTGCGAGACAATTCAATAGGAACTAATATTGGAACTAATGCAATATTTGCTCATCGGGTTGCTCTGTGCAAAAGAACAAATCCTGTTGACAGAAGCAAATCTCACCTGTGCCAGCAGCCGACCTGGACCTGTTGGAAAAAATTTCACGCCTTCTACCTGCCGAAGAACGTCTACAGTCCCAATGGCAATCTTAGGCGAAGCTCCGCGATATACAAGGCCCAGGCAGTCTACCTCAAGCAGTGGAAAGAACAGAGGAAGAAGAACAGTGGTACCGGTTCGTCTTCAGGAACTACCACGACACAAATTGCATGAAAGACATAATAATAATATATCAATTTATTGAACGAGATTACCTGCACGACTTGGATGGGTTCGTCTCTTGAATGACGTTGCACACTGCATACTTCACCGATATTGATCACCAATGATACACACACATGCTGCGTGTGGCTATAGCTGTAAGTACTTGTGCTCGTGCCCCACTTCCGAAGTGGGCTCTTCTCCGCCTTCATGTAGTAGAATCCCGTTGCTAGTTTCGGCAAGAAATACTTCTTCATCACTCTTCGTCGATGTCACTCCGCAGCGTATTCAACAGGCGTCCATTTCGGACTCCGGCACCGTTCAGCCCGGGGACGTCGTCACCTGACCCACCATCTGACCGCGAGTGCTCGAGTGCACTTGCTCAGCTTCGTCGTCGCACCACATTTTACTTCCACTCGGTGGGGGCAGAGCGAAGTGCAGGGGCCGTGAGCTGTCGCAGCCCGACCCGTCAGTCTTCTACAGCACGAATAGCTCGTGCGAGACCTGCACCAACACCTAATCACCGCCCTCCGGCAGAATCGCCACGCGAGTCGGGCCGGTGTAGGCGCCGGCTGCGTCCAGCGCCGACTCCGTGCTGTCAATGGAGAACGACACGCTCGTGTCGCTGGCGAACACTATTTATGTCAGGCTGTTGGCGAGCTGCACGACGTTCTTGCCCGCCGTCGAGCTGCCAGCAGCGTCATGGAGTGGTCCGATACGATGCTGGGTGCCAGATCCGAATGGCGCGTGGCATTCATCGCCGCCGCCTCGCCGTTCGTCACCAGCAGGCCGATCCCATTATTGGGCGAGTGCAGCGAGCAGTAGACGTCCAGCTGCAGCTGCAAGATCAGAATGTCGATGCGACCGTGGAATAGGTCGCAACAGCGCCAGTTGGCGGGTGACGGTCGACATCTCGAAGCTGATGGTAGAGAGCTGCATCGGACAACCGTGACAGACACAACAAAGTTGTGCAGCCAGCGTTGAAATTCCGGGCTCATGATTCGTAGAAAGTATGGTCATCACCTCGGAAACCCATTTTTAAAAGGGGTGGATCAATATTTTTAGCCTCAGAGTTAGTTTTGAAGGCTTGCAGACTTCACCCACTTTTGCTAAAATGTACTTCATGTACCGCTGAGGGAACGAAACGGATAAAATGTTTGAAAGTATTTTTAAAGCATTAAAATGCTTCTAACGTGGTTTGTCAATTCATGGACCCGACCAGTTCATGGCCCATTATCTAGTTTTATCCAATACAAACCGTTTGTTTAGATTCCGACCGCTTGTGATTGGTTCATCGATTTCTAACCAGTTTATGGGCCACGAAATTTTTGGAGCGAGCTGTAAGATATCGACTTCCCACAAGGAGAAGGAAGTGATGAAGGCGAATGGGATCATAAAAAGCGAGCTCGGGCTGGCAAATTGGTTGTGTGTGCGTGAGGACTGATGGGAGCAAAATTTAGCCCTTCCGCCATCTCCGGCCAGAAAAAGAGGTTCACGCAAAACAGTCGATTCGATGGTGAAGATTATTCGTATCGAGGACATGCTGACGTCTCCTCCTCGGAAAAAGAGGGGCCCAAGCAAAACCCAACGGTAGAAACATAGGAATCACCAGAAGAAGAAGTTGCACCTCCGATGGTGCCTCTCCTTGCTTGTGGCATGTCGTGTGAGTTTTATATGAATCTTTGTATGAGGTCCCGTGGGCCATGAACTGGTAAATTGGAAATATAAAAAAATATCTTCGTTGGCTTCGTCGCGCACATTCGCGAACAAATCGACGCGTTTTACAGCGTAGATGGCCTAAAAATCGTTCATCATGTTTCTAATCGAGTGCAACAAACCCGAAGTCCGCAGACAAAATAGAATTTTAGATATGGCTACTCGCCCTTAACTTCCTCCTGGTGGGCCATGAATTGATAAACCAGTGCAGGTGGGGCCATGTAGCGACAATACAAGGCGGAATGCCGTCTGAGACAGGGCGAAGAGCAGCCAAGGCCCTTGGGACAGACCAGCTAGAGTCCATAACGCAGCTGGACGATTTCCTGAAGAGGGTCAGCACCTCACCGGGGCGACTTCCGCCGCCACGGCAGCAGCAGCAGCGGCGCAGGCCAAGTTGCAACAGGAAATATAAACGGAGGCCAAGATGGCGGGCAAAGAGAGAACCGAAAAGAAGGCCATTCCGTTCCTACCGGATGGATGGGAGCAATTACCTTATCTAAGTGGTTGACCACTTAGATGTGTCAGCAGCTGGCGCCAGCGTGCCAGCACTTATAAGTGAACGGTTAGGTTCGCAAGCCAACTTTTCAAAGTTCGCATCTCAGTCGAGGACAGCACAGCTCCGAGAAAAGCCTGGCAGACCTCGCCAGCGAAAGCCTGTGACTTGTTGGAAGTGCGCCAAGGTCTTCGCGCAGCTCTCTGAGACCCAAAAGTGTCGACTCCAATGTTTTTGCGTTTGTCGTAAGCTTGTCCGAATGTATCAGACTCGGTGTCAGAGTCATCAAGAGGGGTGTCAGGTCGAAGATGACACATCGTGTTAGCTTGCGCAACATGAGTAGTTTCTAAGACAGCGCCCAGGATCGCCTTGCGAGGTTTCTTGGAGGAGCTCATTCGCAACGAGGTGAGTTGTGTGTAGTCCGTTCATGAAAATGCCACTTTGTGTCGTGGCTTTTTAGCGGTATTTCTAATTTTGGCTGCGAACCTTGCCTAGAATCAATCTATCGAACATAAGCTCGGCAAAAGTCGTGACCACTTAGTTGAGGCACGCTGGCGCCAGCTGCTGACACATCTAAGTGGTCAACCACTTAGATAAGGTAATTACTCGATGGATGGACGCAGCAGAAACTGGAGACCACGGTGGAGGAGACAGATTATGATTCCATAAACGGACCAGCGGGAGAACACAATGACAAGGACACGACGGATGCTGACTCAGTTAGCACAACGGAGTGCGGTCTACCTGCAACGGACACAGCAGCAGACAGCTCGAAGGCAACGTTTAACAATCCAATGGATGTTGACGAGCCACAAGCAGAGTGAGGGACAGAGGGCAGATCGCAAACTCGGGCTCCTAAGGACCGGGTAGACATCAAGCAGGAGGCGCTATCCCCCACGAGCCGGAGAGGGCCCGGGTGGAGAGAGCCAAACAAGGGCGGGTCAAAGCGGCTGCCACCAGAGAAAAGAACAGGGCAAAGAAGACAAACGCTCGAGCACTTAGTGCGGATGCCAGACTCCAGCCGGCAGCTGCACCAACATCGGTGAGCCAGACGAACAGAACCAAGGCTAATCTTTCACTGTCCCCCAAGCGACAACTGTCGAACCAATGGCAGAGCAAGCGAATCGAAGCTGAACCAGATCTCATGCATAATGACAAGTCGGCCAAGATATCTCAGTCGAACACTAGTGAGGGGGCAACGGCTGAGCCACATAAACCAGACAAGATTGAGGCGAAGATCGCCACACAGCAGTTTATGCGGCGCTATCTCACGGACAACCCGAAGGATACTAGGATAAAGGTGGAGCAAGCGCCGGAAGGGGCTCAAGCGTGTCCGGCCCAAGATCAGAGCGACGACCAGGCCGAGCAGGACACGGGGGCGTCGCCGACGTACTCTTCCCCGGATGACGACTTCCAGTTCGTCGGAGTCTCGCCACCCAAGGACAGAGGTGCGCCCCTGCCGGTCTGGCTAGCGATTTTAAAGGCCAACATAGCGGAGGTGGCAGGCACGGGGCTTTGTTTGGCTCCCTGACCAACTCCTCGGAGGACCTGGTATTCTCACCAGAAACGGCAGGCAAGACTTTCATGCTGCAAAAGGACGTTATGAATGGAATGATCACGGACTTGCCGGACGGGGCTAAACTCCAACCTAAAGAGCTGTATGCAGCGGCTTTGGCTACGCAGTGGGACGGGTCTGTGGACACCCGGATAGAGAAACAAATCGCAGTGGTAGCGAAGCACTACGCCAGGCAGCGGGACAAGTCAATGAAAGCTACAGTGGAGCCGCATTTTGGGTCCGGCCAGCCCACATCAAAGGCATGGTGGTGCACGTACGAGAGGAGATCTACGTGCTGCAAGTAAACAGGGACGGAATCACCTACCTCACAGTCTACGCATATACTGAGGTAGGTGAGAGGGACGCTAGAACGGAGACAAGGACGGTGAAGCAGATGTCAACGGAAGAAGGGATTGATCTCCTGCAGGAACTCATCGACACAGACAAATTGCCACTTGTGCTAGTTCTTAAGCTGCAAGACACGGGGAACCACTTTGAAGCTGTGATTTATGAGCAAGCTCGCTACTCCAAGTACGACAAAGAGTCGGGATCCCTCGCGACCACGCGAGCGGTCATACTGCGGAAACATGACATCGAACTCTTGACACGAAGCCTTTCGACTCGAACAAGCAAGCGCAGCACGCGAAACAGGCGCTGAGTGCCATCACCAGGGCTGCAAAGTCGGGCGCAGGAGCAAAGAGCCCGCGCTGGCCGCTGAACAAGAGGAGGTGACTAAGGGGGATCTGGCGGTACCGGAATACGCGGCCGCAGAGGTCGGTGCGACAAGGCCCACTCAAGCAACACTGGAAACCAGGCAAAGCGGGACCCGCATCACGGATCACGTGGCCGGGCTCGCGAAGGTCGATAGGGCGGTGAGCCTGATTGATTAAGAGCGGGTGTAACACGGTGACGTCGACTTCGACATCACTGGACGGTGGGGAGAGGAAAGAAGGGGGTGCTGCAGAGGACGTTGCGGCACTTCTATGATCCCATGACGAACGCACAACATTATCGGTCGATACGAGCAGATATGGTGAAGCAAGGTAGACAACTGGCGAGAGAGAGACGAGAGAAGTATAAAAACAACACTGCACTTCAACACAAAAACGATCGGATGATCGGGGTGCAGACGGTGAATATAAGGGGTTTGGCGACGCACCTATGGGAGCTTGCGGACCACCTACAAGGTATCAAAGAACGACACGGGCGAGGCGTACGGGATATCACATTTCTACAAGGAACGCACTTACACGATGAGGAACATGGGCAAGCAGCGACACAATATGCCGTACTGTGGGGATTCCGGCACACGGAGGCCGAAAGTCTCTCTTTCTGGTCATCAGGAGGGCACACGCCGGGGTGGCCATAGTAGTTAACCCCTATGGGGCGATGTAACACAAGGCTCCGTGGAGGCGGGACCTATGGAACCAGATCTTGATCATGATCAAGGGGAACTCAGCGGAAGGCCAGTTTTAATGGTGAATGTCTACCCTCTAGAGGCCCGGCGCGAGCAAAGTTCTTCTCACTGCTCCGCAACATCACCCTGCCCGAGAACACCACAGTTATCTGTGGGAGGATTTCAACTGCGTGCTTGACGCAGACCTAGATAGGACCCGTTCCGCGCACAGCAAGGACATGGGTCACTGCGAGCTCAGGCAGCTGCTCGAATAGTGGTGGTTGGAGGATGCCGGGGGCACCAACAGGCCGGTCTCTACGTCCCCGCAAACACGCCTACAGTTTGCAAACGAACAGCATACGTATCGACATTTGGCTGCAGACGGGGCTGTGAAGACCTCGCGACTAGACCGATTCTATGTTACCAGGTCGGCGACCAAATGGGTCCGATGCCTGGGCCCTGTGGATCCTCCGTGTCATACGGATCACAGGGCCGTGCTCATGGAGATATATGAGCCCCAAGGAGGCATCAGAATAACCAAGAGGCCCAAGCTGTACCCGGCACCCGAATACGTACAGGCCGCAATGGACAGTCTGATAGAGTGTCGATTGGAGAATTTCTCAAAATATGTGAAGACACTGGAGCAGCACGAGTCAGCTCCGGCGTGGTAGGTTTTTAAAACTGAGCTCAAGCTGGAGATGAAGAAGCTAAAGACCACTACAAGGTCGCGAATGACCAGGGGATATCGCAAAAAAATCAGACGGATCAAAGCCAAGCTCTTCAAGCTCGGCTATGCGGAGCAGACCGGAGCGAAGACAGTTGGAGGACGAAATCGAAAAGATGCAAGCCATGAGGAGAGCGGGCCGAAAGCGAGCGCTAAGACAACAGACTGTGCGGAGCGCAAGGCCACGACCAAACAGTTCTACAGACGCATCTGTACCAAGTACCGTGATAGCATCATCCCGACGCTGGCAATAGCTGAGGACAAGCCCAAGAGGGCCACACATGACAAAGCCGGGATCTTGGCAGACGCGTGGGCGCCCATTTTCAAGGGCAAGACCAAAAACAAAGATGAACTACGCCGATATGTGAGTCGGCACAGCCCGCGCTGGGCGAAGATAGACATGGACTCTGTGGCTGCACCGCTTACTGAAGAGGAGATCATGGCCTCCATCACGCAGGGCAAAACGGGAAAGCGTGCGGGCCCGACGACCTGCCCAATGAGTGGTACAAGGAACACGCTGCACCGCTATGTCCGATTCTATTAAGGATATATAACGACTGCATGGCACAAGGCGCCACTCCATCAAGCTTCCGGGAAGCCTTTATCTTCAGCATAGGCAAAGGGGAGACCGCTCGAACCCACTCAATTACCGGCCCATTGCTCTGCTCAATACGGATTACTAGTTATTTACTCGTATTCTGGCTTGGAGGCTACGACAATACATACCGCGGTTGGTCCATCGGAACCAATGCGGTTTCGTGCCGGGACGCACAATACACGAGGCAATTGACCTACTGGAGGCGGCGCAGTTCATGTGCGACTCCAACAACGAGCTCACCGATGCCCAAGTCCTCCTACTCGACTTCGCGAAGGCGTATGACTCTGGACCGAGATTTTCTCGGTGAGGTTATGCGAGCCAAGGGCTGCCGGAGACCTTTGCAGAATAGTGGAGGCGATACATACCGACACGACAGTGAACTTCAGGGCGAATGGCCAAATCTCGAGCAAAGTCGAGGTCACCCGAGGCATCAGGCAGGGCTGCCCATTGGCGCCCCTGCTCTTTATCCTGGCAGTCGACCTCCTGTATGACGAGATTGAGAGGTGCCAGCAACTTCAGGGCATCCCAATGAGCGACACAAGGTGTGGGCTGCAGCTCCGTGTGGTTGGATATGCTGACGATACTGCTCTATACCTGGCCAGTGCTGATATGCAACCGGAGGCCATCTCAGCTGTAGCTCACTTCTCCGTTGTGTCCGGTCTGCAGCTGAATGTGGCCAAGTCGAAGGCAATCAGACTGCGGAGAGAAGAAGTGCTGGAGCCACCTGAAGGCACGGGCGACCATACCGGGAGGCATTCTCTACACATTAAGGAGGTGGCCTCGACTCGATACTTAGGGCATATCGCGGCTTCCAAGGATGAGACAGCAGCTATTTTGTAAAAGCCATGACGGACATTCGGGCCAGGCTAGCTCTGGCTGAGGTGAAGACGACGACAGTCCAGCAGCGAGCGGAGATTGCGGCCGCTATTATCTTGCCGAAAATTCTATTTGTCGCCAGGCACTCGTGGCCATCTGGACACATCGTCAAGAAGCTGGATGATAGGATTAGAAACTATGTCTGGCGCGCCTCTTTTGCCAAACCACTTCAACGGACAGTGGGATGGATGAATAGGCAGTTAGCAGAGCAGAAGGTCTTAAGCGGAGGCCTGGGGATGCCCAACCTCATACGTGAGTTGACGGCCATGAGCACAGACGTCGTGGGGCAATGGGCGAGATTTTTGGACAGGCAGCAGCAGCTAGTAGGTGACCCGCTGTTAGAACGGGATGGTGCTGCGAAGCAGCACCTCATGCAGCGAAGAGTGACGCCTGCCATTAAAATTAAACCGACGTTGAGAGCCACCGGGCATCCCTGGGTCGAGCACAGATTGGCCACGGAAGATGGCGGACAAGGAGACGGTGCTCAAGAGCTCGAGCTGCGGAGTCTGATGCGCCCATCCAATGGACTCCGCACGTGGTGGGATCGTGACGGCCTGCATTTCGAGTGCACCGGGGTCCTACGCGTCCACATGCAGCAAATGGTGAAGGAACGCCGTACAAGGAGACTTTTCTGTCTAACACACCAACTGGCGCACATGCCGCTCAAGGAGCTGCGCCTGTGGCCCCTTCGGGGGAGAGGGGAAATGGAAGGACTACAGGGAGCTGATTGGCACACCCAGCATCAAGCAGTTGCAAGATGTGGTGACCTTTGCCTGGTGCAAAGGCGGAGAAGCAGTGGCGTACCCGACGGGACAGGTATTGCCGCTGCCGCCTAGGCAGGCGAACTTGGTACAGGACCTAGGACTAAGTCTGCTGGCTGAATACCCGGAGCTGATCTACCAGCCACCGGCCACGGCCACTCTTATGTCAGCCATCCTCTCAAAGACCCGCATCACGAATTCAAGGTTATGGACAAAGCTGGCAGCGTCACCGAACATTCGTGGAGCACGGTGGCCACCGAGCTCACATGCGATGCACCAGGACGATCGATCGGAGCACAGCTTGCCGAAGACTGGGTGGGGAAGAGAAATCGATAAGGGTCAGTCCGCATCTTTGGCTAACCCGAACGTTGGCACTCTGGGTGGGCAAGCGACGCTGGCAGGTCAAGCGGCGTCACTACAAGCGCCTGCAGGACACAAAGACACAGGACAAAGTCCAGGCGGACTGGGACAGAGTGATACAGCGATGGGAGCGCGCGCAGCCAGCCATAGCAGGCGCGCTGAACACGCTGCCCTGGAAACGAGTGTACAAAGCGGCGGGAGTGACGGCATATCAGGAGCAGAACCTGGTAAGGCTCAAGCATGGCAAGCTTCGCCTCTGGACTGGGGCCGAGTGGAAGTACCGTTGCCAGGCGACGAGCTACCAAGGAGTGACGCAACAAGGTCCGGAGCATTTATTTTGGACCTGCCCGGAAGCTCAGCTAATGTGGAGCACGGCTTTAGAGGGATGGGGTATCGACGAACTGGAGACGCGACCAGGCACCAAGTGGATCAAGGAAGTGTTCGGTCTCAAATTAAGCCATACACCAGAATGGCTGGTGGGGTGGGTCTCGATGCACAATCTGGCAGAATGGGAAGATATATACCCCGTGGCCAACGATCTCTGGAGGATTACGTGTGCAGTGATCGTGTCGGCCTTTGGCGGCACAATGTACAGCGGGTGCACCCCGATGCAGTGGGCGTTCGAATTATACAAGAAGCGGTGAAAGGTTTGCGCAAGGCGGTTCTGTCCGCATTTAGAGGATATGAGCTGGGGCTCTATCCGCTCAGATCCTCCTCGGCACCAAAATGGCTAGTGACTCGAGGGGTCATACGCAGATGGGAGGACACCGCAGCTAGGGCGCCTCGGCAACCGAGAGTGGTTGTGCTTAGGCACGGCTTCTTCGACGGCGGCTCACGCGGCAATCCCGGCCCTGGCGGCAGCGGCAGCGTCATCGTGGAGCTGGACACAAAGGACACAATCAAGGTCGAATGGGCTGCAGCCACGGCATTGGGTGCGAAGACCACGACCAACAACAAGGCCGAGTTCATTGGTTTACATAGGCTCCTCGCCCAAGCAGAGAGCAAGAAATGGAGTGGGCTACAGGTCATCGGCGACAGCGCGCTTGTCCTGCGCATGATGAGGGAGCACAAGGCGCCCAGAGCCAAGCAGCTGCAGCACTGGTACCGCGTGTCAAGGCGGGCAGCGGACAAGGTTGGGGTGGCTAGCTGGCGGCATCACTTCCGACATCATAATAAGACGGCAGACTGGCTGGCCAACCTCGCAATGAACACAAAGCGAAGCACAGCGCGAACATTCGAAGGGAACGAGGGGGACTCGGACATGTTCCGGGGGTGATGGCCAACATCACGGGCGACGTGGAGGAATGGAGGACAAGGGAGGATGAAGATGACGGGGGCAGACGCCATCAAGGCTGACCTACGTGCGTGATGGCCAAATGGACATCACGTACAAGTGTTGAGCGGGTTAAACCCCAGCGCTCTTGCAAGGCACTGGGGATTGGTTATTAGAGTTCAGCAACTAGCTGTAAGCAACACAATATACCACACACAAAAAATGAATTGAATTGATAAACCACGTTATAGAAAATAGCCGATGAAAGCATTTAATGCTTATTTTTTAATGCATTTTAATGCTTTCATCGACTATTTTCTATTGCACACATTTTTGGCCCCAACAATGGGCATTGCTAACCGCAGGAGGCTTTGCCGCGACCTTCAACTCCACCATCGCGGCAGACTCGCTCCACAAGTTTGTCACTATGATAGGCGGCAAAGCTGGCTTCGAATTCTTGGGCTCCGCATCAGAGGATGTCTTCGAACGCCAACGTTTTCAGCCTCCCCGGCTTTCAGGACCAGGGGAAATCCAGCCGAAGTTCATGGCAATGGCATTGTTCTGGGGGCACGTTGCCTAAGATAGCCGTACTGCAATACCCAAGTTGCGCTACCTTGCTCGAACGTTAACAACGTCCATGCGGACGACACTTTGCCTTGCCTTCCTAGCAAGCTGCTGCTTAGTAAACAGACGCGTCATGCATCGTCCAGCCAGCCATGACACACCGCGCGTTTATTGACGATAGCTATGCCGACGCAGGGAAAGCATTCGTCTATCGCGGAAGCTTGAGCAGGTTAATTTGCAGAAAACAAGGAAGAGCTCGACGGACCACTGAATCTCGCGGCTTCGCGTCTTTCACCCCTGTTCAAACACAGTTCACGTCCGCGGGGGTGCTCAGCTTCCCGGGCCGGCACCACCAAGAAAATTCGGATCTGTACACTGTGTCTACACAGTATTGTACTGTACTGTCACCGAAACATGTGCAAGTTCCCCGCTGCTTGGAGGACCAAGCACAGCTTGAAGCCCCACATCGACGAATTCGAAGCACGGATCGGCTTAATGGGATTACTCAAGCCTTCGGCGCGAAATACGGATACTGTACCTACATTAGTATACGTTGGTGCCGCAATCTTATTTATCACGATAGAGCCTCTGACCATCGGAGCAACAGACATTCCTGGCAATACAATCAGGCGTTGTTTGGTCGTGCGAAAACAAGAACGGGGCCAATCGCCAATATGAACTCGAACGACCACGCGCTGGTCGCAAACGCAGCAGGCACAATTCGATGGCGGAGGCTCAGCCACACAAAATTGACGACGAACATCTTATTCGGCTCTTCGCGGGTGACTAATGGGCAGCAGTATCTCCTGCAATTGAGACTTCCAAGTTGTAGGCGCTTCCGCCGTCCCAGCCGGAGTGCCAACACAGAAAAAGATCTTGAGAAGCTCATACCATGCATGATGAGTGGACACTATTAGCGCCGAGCCGTGATCGGCCGCGTCGTGGTCTCCACGTTGTAACGGTTGTCCCCTTTCATCATCACTACGGTCTCCATTCGCCGCTTGGAATATTCGAGCTCATGTTGACGCTTCTGATGAACTTGCGGATCAGTTGTATTTTCTCCAGAGGCAGCCGCAAGCTGCTCGTCCAGCTGAACAGCGTTCAACCTCTCCGCTCCAGACACAGGCTCCATGTATGTCCGCAATGCCATCTGGGCTTCATGTCCTCCTGTCGTAGACTCTTCTGAAGAATGAGGTCGAAACTGGGCCTGCGACGTATCCATCGTTTCCCACTCGTCCTTGAGCACACCTAGCAAACTAGCAACACTTGACGGGAAGCAGAAGCCCACGACCTCCGTCCGGAACAGCGCTGCTCCTCTCGATTGTGGGTCTTCCGAGAGCGAAGCAGATGCAGATCCACCAACACGTCCAAACGATGTTACTTGCAAGCTCTGGATCGTGCCATTTACGAAGGGATGCAACATAAACAGCTCCGGGACATCTTGGTTTGACATGGCTACAGCACAAACAATATCGGTTAGTCTAGAAGTAATTCGACAGCAGCTCGCCGACAGTGTGGATGCCGACTAGGCACTCAATCAGCACTTACGAGGTCGGTTGATAAGGAACTCGTAAAGTCCGTGGACGGCATCATGGCCGTGGAATAGTAACAGCGAGGCGGCGCCATGCATATTCTCCTGCGCAGAGTCTGGTTGAGCCATGCTTGTAATTGCGTTACCGCCACCATTCCCATTGCTTTTTGACTTCGCTTCAAATGCCTTCAGTTCTTCGTCAAGTAGATGGAATTCTCCGACCTCACGCTTTGAACGGTTCGCGTTAATGTACGGCATGCTGTAGGGTACGTTGCGGTGGTGCAATACCTTGCGGATTCGGGCGTTCGACTGGGACATCACTGCACAAAGCCGGCAGTGTTTAGCTTGTTGATTGCCTTCCTTTACTTCTTCAGATTGTTCTGCATCTTGAACATGTTGCCAGCACAGGTCGACGATAGATGAGGGACCGCCGGTCTTTGTCTTTTGATTGTCCACATTGTGGAGAAAACAGACCACGAATTCACTTGATCGGACGTAGAACGAATTGTCTAGCATCTCAATGGTGGTGTCACCACGACGTTGACGGCGAAAGTTCATGTATAAATCGCGAAAAGCTTCCTGCCATGTATTCCACCGTGCCGTCAGGAACGCTTTCTCCTCCCGTTTACGTTCCCGCTTAAGGCCTCCTATTAACGTTTCGCTTTGACTCGATGAGCCGGCACGGCTTAGCAGGAAAGTCACTGGCAAAGGGGTAGCTGGATGCACAAAATAATGCAAGGCCTGGTGCCATCGCACTGCCGTGGTTGGAGTTTGTTGGTCGCTGCTTGTGGCGGTTGTTGTGAAGTTCTGCAGTGCTTGTTTCTTGATTTGTGAACTAAAACGGCAGCACCGATGTCAGAATCAATTACAAGTCTTCGAAGTAAGATACAGATGCTTACGTACTTGGATCTCAAAATGGGTGTGGAAACGATGTGAGGATCGCTAGTTTCGTCTTGGGCACGATATCCATAGGTAAGGCTGAAACCTAGTCGTCATTATCGAATTCAATTCGAGTGTTGGGCCCAAGCATTGATCCGAGAACTCTCAGGCAAACAGTCACTTACATGAAAACTAGTTGGAACATTTGCACCGGGGAGCTGCTGCCTATGCTTTTTCTAGCCAACGCCGACGAGTCATAAAGGGAACGCAGACGTGTTGCTGCGGTTGCCTTTGGAGCAGCTCGTGGCTTCTTCTGTGAACGCGGTGACAACAGCGACTCATTCCCTGTCCTAGCTGGTGATGCCACCACAGACGCAGTCGTTTTTGCTGCATCCGATACATTTGCACTGCTTCCCTCGTTCCGATTGAGCGGAGGTTTTACTGCAGATCCATTCGCTGACTCCTTGCTAGGAGATCTACTCACAGGCAGAATTATTAGCACTAGGCAAAAACGACTCATCGAGCCATTTTGTCCGTACCTGGCAGTTTTAGGAGGTGTCTGACCCGCGGCAGCTCCGTCTAGAGACGTTCTGGCCCTCTTATCAACTGAAATTTGCAGCTTTGCGGCCCGGCGGCGCTTCTACAATTGACCAAGTGAGCAGCTCATTGAGCAGTCAGTCGGATCATTCTAAGCGCATTGAGGCCATCAGTTGTGCCTCCGCACCCTCAGCTCCATCGGCAGAAGCCTCTTCGCCTTGACGACATTACGCTTTCCTGGGCTGGGTGTCTCCTTCGCTGTCGGCTCCGTCGCGGGCTCCGGCGCGTCGTCTCCGCTGCCGATCGCCATTCTTTCGATTTCAGGAGATCCTCAGACATCAGGTTCCTTTAAAATCGCGCCATACGCATTCTCACCGGCTATTCAGTATCAGGAGATAATACACTGGTAGAGGTAAACTATCTCTGCGTCCTGTTTGAATTGTCATTTCGAAGACAAACACGAGGTTAAATTGGACTGAACACTTTATGTTTGGACACTGCAACATGCCGTGTCAACGAACGGCGCAAAGCGAACCGTTCGCACCCATTCGATCAATCCTCGTCAGTGTATCACAATGGTGACCACCGCCACTGTCGAGCCTGCGGGCCACTCCGTGATCCTCTTCTACAAGTATGCGGAGGTCACCGCCCCCAGGAGCTTAAGCAGGAGCAGCAGGAGCTCTGCGCGCGGCTGGGGCTCGTGGGCCGCATCCTCATCAGCGAGGAAGGCATCAACGCCACGCTCTCCAGCCCGTCCCGGGCCGCGATCGACGAGTACGTCGCCTTCCTGTGCGCGCACGAGGTGTTCGCCATGCGGTCCGAAGACTTCAAGCACAGCTTGCATGCGCATGAGACGCCACCGTTCGCTGGGCTCATCATCAAGCACGTCAAGGAGATCGTGTCGACGGGCGGCATCGTGGCTCGGCCGGACATGACGGCGTCGGACGAGGCCCGCGGATACTTGACGCCGCAGCAGTTCCATGAGGCCATACGCCAAGCTGCGGGTGACAAGGAGGGCACGGTGGTGTTGGACGTCCGCGCGCACAAGAGTTCCTGGTGGGCCACTTCGAGAACGCCGTGGACCCCAAGGTGAAGAACTTCTCCGAGTACTATGCATTCTTGCAGCAGCGTGTAGATGACATGAAGGACAAGAAGGTGCTCATGTACTGCACGGGAGGCATCCGTTGCGAGAAGGCGTCCAACTTCTTGCGCAGCCAGGGCGTGCAGGACGTGCACCACCTCAAGGGCGGCATCCACAAGTACCTCGAGACGTACCAGGACGGAGGATTCTTCCGCGGCAAGAACTTCGTTTTCGATAAGCGGTGAGTGCGTGCGAATGATCCATTGATGTATGTTTTGGTTCGCGGTGTTAATGTGTGATGCCGTTTTGCAGAGTCCTGATTGGAGCCCTGAACAGCAATGAAGTCGTTGGCAAGTGTATCGAATGCCAGAAGTCTCATGACGAGTTCAGTGGTCGTAAGGTGTGCACAGTGTGCCGCGATCTGGTGCTGGTGTGCGACAGCTGCTACTACGCTCGTCACGGCGAGGTGCACTGCACGGACCACCAGTACCTGAAGCATTGCTATGTCACGTTCCTGCAGTACGTCCCGCATGACCAGCTTCTGAGCACAAAAATCTCTCGAGGAGATCCTGTCTCAGCTGCTGGAGGACAAGAGCAGCAGCAAGAACAAGCGCCGCTCTATTCGCAACCAGCTCAACAAAATCGCAGCTCGACTGGAGGCGATTGACGCCGATTCGGAATCTGCAGCGCCGTCATTGGCACTAGATCCTCGCCCTATCCACTGTCGCACTTGTGGTCTCAACACTTGCATGGGCAACTGCTGGGGCTTCTGGAGCGATGAAGTGCTGCCACCTCCGGCGAACTAAGCATCAAAGTGCCAAACATGTGCATGGTAGTCATAACCTACATATACTGACTTCCTGGTATTTTTTCTCGTCAACTTCAACTTTGCTGCAACTTGCAGTGCGGAATTGGCAGTCTAAATGGTGGGCAGGTCGAAGGCCGCGCCGAAGCGGAAGCGCGGCCTCTCCGCGTCTACAGGAGCCAAGAAGAAGCAGACGACCGCAGCGAAGAAAAAGCACGTGCGCGAACTGGCCAAGGCGAGTCGGTGGGCCGAGGTGGGCTCGATGGTGCAGCGTATTGGCGAGTGAAAGTCATGAATGTTTGTACCCTGAATGTAGATAGAAAGACTCTACGGGAAGAAGATCCTGCTCAAGGCTAAGACTTGTATGCAAGACAGAGCTGTGTGGATGGAGTTTTGGTAGCGAGCTGAGCCTCTATGTAGATGCAGAGAAGCATTGTGTGCAGAAAACACCGCAGGATATTGCCAGGGACATCTTGCTGAAGAACGGCTACTTGTCAGCAGCTCCTCAGGCTTCAGCAGCTGCTGCGGTTGCACCAGCAGGGGTCGAAAAGGGCACGCTAGTGAGCGAGTGAATGCTGAGCCCCTGCCACACTTCAAACTACAACGCCGTCATCGGGAACTCTCACTAAGGAGCAACAAGAGCGGATTGAAAAACGGAGGCAGGAGGCACTTGAACGACGTAAACGTTCTCAACAAGTTACCCAAGTGCGTGCCCCTGCTGTCGTCTCGATCCAGTCAACAGGAAATGAGGCAAAAACTGTTTGGCCGAGATTGGAGCCATCAATTGTCCCGGAAGCAGAGCCATCTCGGCAGCATTGTGCTCTTCCTGCTCCAACAAAATCAGCTTGTGTTCAACACAGTGGCGAGCGTCGCCGAGTTGTTACTCCTGAGTATCCTGTAACAAGGAGCTCGGAGCCTGAGAATGATGAGTTGCGGCTCTGGGACGACATGAGGCGGCTGCCGAAATTGTGCAGTGGGAAAAGGATCACATGGCTGAGGTGACATTGGATCAAGCTCGAGCAAAACATGTTGGAGGCTTCCACCGGCAGAATGTGATCGATTCTTGTCTTGATCACAGTGAAAACGAAAATCAAGTGCCTAGGGCTCCAAAAGTTCCATCGCTAACTCAAGAGCTCGCCGCAGCGGCTGAAGTTGTGCAATGGGAACTGGAGCACGAAGTCTCGACAGGTGCGCGGCTTGGTTGTGATATAATCTTATGGTGCAATCTTCTGATGTAACCTGAGTGCAGGAGCGCACCACAAACTCGATGTGCTGTTTCGTTTGCCACTCCAATTGCTGAATTGGATAGCGATCCAGAGCTTGAAGCTCCACAGTTTCTACTTCTTTCTGCTTCAACCTCGAGTGATTTAGAGCATGGACAGCAGAAAACAGTGCAAACTTGCCCTCGTGACCGTGCGAACTTGCCGTCTCGACGCACTAGACCAAACAACGAGCTTCAAGCAGATAAAGTATCACGCCGAAAGCGTCCGCAGGCAGCTGCAGCTCCTCCAAGTCAGCAAATTGTTCATTGCTGTACGTGAATAGTCTTAGTATTTCTACAACACCAACAGCTCGTCCTATCTTACCGAGCCTTGCTAACCTACTCTACCTAATCCTATTTCGTAGCTCTTCCAAGCGATGACACTGTCGTCAAGAGAGCGGCAACTTCCATCGAAAAACGGAGCCCCAACACATCTTTGGCATCACCTCAAATCCAGCACGATCCAACGGCAGCGTTTGTGTAGGCACCTTTGGTTGTTTCGTAGCCTTGCAAATACGCTGATGCACCAATAACCTTGTTTCGCAAACATTGCAGCAAAATGCACCTCCTCGAGGACAAACTGGAGCTTCCAGTTCTGGAATTTCTCGACATGATGCTTGCATGAGTGAAACCTTGGTACGTAGAGGTAATTTTGGTTGTTCAGCCGCTTCTTGCTTCTCACGTCTGGGGTTATTTCCATGAAAGACACGAGGAGCAGCACGGTATGATAAAAACCTCATTCATACTTCCGACAGACAGGGTCAGCATAGACCAAATGATTTCCCCAGATAACGAGGTCATCTTCCTCAGACGAGAACGGAAGGACCAGTCCGATACTGTTAAAGTTTTTGCGCTGTCGTATTCCACGTTCACGTACTTGTCCATTTGCTCTAGCAGCACAAACCACAGCGAGCGCGTAGATGCATCTGCCTCCTCCTGTTTTCGCTGCCGTTCATTGTTATACAGAAAATTTCCGTACAGTCCAGAAAACACGTGCTCATAGAGTGCAGAGAGAAGCGCCTCGTTAAACTCGAAAGCCCATGACTGCTGGCGCCAAATTTGCCAAAGTGCGTCCAGCCACTGGATAAATACAGGAGACTGCTCTTCAAGCTCCTGCTGGCCAGGTCCTTCGCCGTGACCATAGCGGTACCGAAACATGTGCCCAAACGAGCACCACTCCTTCTCAATGAGGCACAATAGTCCTCGCAAAGTGCGGTAATAGGGATCCAGAAGAAGTTGCACCATCGCCGTAAGCTGCGGTGTACGGTCCCATCCATCACTACAATGAATCATCACCGAATCGCTCTGGCAGAGATATCGACAGATTTCTTGCGATGTGGACAAAATGTTCGACAAGTGAAGGAACCAAAAAGTATTCCTCAACTGAAATGCCCAATCGCTGCTGTCACGCTCTTGACCGGGTTGACACACTGACGCAAGTGATGCGTACGACGAACGAACGGCGTGAATATTTGCGATGTCACAAAAGTGCAACTCCGAGTTCGGGTAGTTTCGTGGATCTTCAGTACCTTTGCCTTGTGCCGAATTCGCAGCAGCGGCCATCTGGCTTCTTGCATCGAAAAATGAAATTTCGCATCACCGTAGGCACTTGTGGCATGCTGTAGCGCCGACACTATTTTCTGATCAGCCTCTACGACATATCCACTTAGCCCCGTGCAGGGTTGTGCGCATCGACACACCAGCGCTCCGGTGTGCGGGTGACGCCACACTACTGCAGGAATCCGACTGGCACTGCGATACGCGCTTAGCTCGCGGAGATCGTCTTCATCCAAAACTGACGGGAGTACAAACGTCTCGGGATATGATGGAAACATTGTGTAGTCCGAATTGTCGTACAACCGCATCCAACTGTCTTCATCCAGCAACTTCAGCCTTCGATAATCATCTTCCGCGTCATAAAATGTATCGTTCGGAGTTTTCAGCCCTGTCCCATCAGCTGTCGCGGCGGCTACTTTCACTTCCTCTTTCTGCATCAAAGCTTGGTAGTGCAAATGCGCAAACAAGTAATTCGGTGGCGAGCCAGTTGCGTACAGATCCCAAATGCAGCTCAAGAAATCGGAGCACGTGTTTTCGTCTTGAAACGCCAACGATACGCGAAGCAAGTTTTTGCCTTCGATATTGGCGACGTGAGGAGCAGTCGTAGAGCTTTCCGCCAGCAAAATGGATGCCACGGGGATCTCCATCGCATCCTTAGTGCTAAGCGCTTGCCAAATAATTCGGTAGTTCGTTAGCACGAGAGTACCGTCAATGCTAAAGTGTGGCGCAGTCCCCAGTACCATCTCCCCAACAAGGTGCGTCACCTGTCCAACTCCTCGAAATGCCCCTTTAACGGTATGCGTCCCCAAACCAAGCATGCCCATGCCCAGGCCTTTAGCAAAGCCAAACACACCGCCACTTGCACCGCCTTGGTACGTCTTATTTACCAGTCCAGCAGCGCCCTTCAGAAACGCACTACCGACGCTTGTAGAAGCACGGAAGAGACCCCTCCCCAACGACCGAGTAGGATGGTTGTAGTCACGCGTAAAGCAGTTGTCAGTCTGCACTTTGTGGCCGGCAGCACCCAGTGATGCGTATGACCGTGGCGGCAGTGGCTTTCCAGATCCCTCTTCACCCAACTCACCAGTCTCGCCATCATCCTCCGATGAAGAAGACATGGCTAGCATATCATGCTTGCCCTGCTCTTCGCCGCTATCATCGCTTTTGTAGAAGATAATATAAGCTGCTTTGTCCACGCGTTGCCGTACAACCTCTCCAGGAACGGGATAAATGTCCCCTATAAGTGGCTGTGACTCATCTGCCGGCAGTGTCAACTGGAACGTGGGTGTAATGCCACCTCCATTGTAGCCGTAGCTATCAAGACGCAACGTCGATGGTGAATGTGCGCTGCGCGCGCTCCTTGCAGGACTATATCCTGCTGGCAATCGATCGATTGCATCATAGCTGCTGCCATAGCCGCAGTTGCTCACACTCGCGTGTGTGAACCGGAAGGCCTCGTTTTCGTAAATCGGATAAAACGTGGTAGGTGTGCCGGCATTGCTTCCGCTTCCGACGCTGCCGTTGCCAGTACTGACCGCAACTGCGTCCGTGAACGAGAAATCGTCATAGTCTCCCAAATCGG
The DNA here is from genome assembly GCA_011947335.1 of Phytophthora constricta. NCBI lineage: Eukaryota > Oomycota > Peronosporomycetes > Peronosporales > Peronosporaceae > Phytophthora > Phytophthora constricta. Next base: position 54,890 of record JAAVTI010001455.1, on the reverse strand, counting down.
AGAAGCTGCTGGACGTCTGTCTCGTGACACTCGGCGGTCCCAAACTCGCCGCGTTCGTGTCCGTCTCAAAGTCCAGTGCGATGGCCAATTGGAACGGGTCCTGCTCCGTCTCCTGTGCTTCTCCGAGGCCTTTGCACTCTTCGTCATCCGTCATTTCCGCGTCCACTTCCCGTTCCTCCCGCTTGTCCTCCGCCGCGCTCATGGCCCTGGCCACCTGCACCTTCTCCTTGTCCGCGTCACTGCGACTCTCCTCCAAATCCGAGTCCGTCTCCGTGGCCGTAGTGGACGTGGGCGCTGCCCCTCTGCCAACTTCACTGGTGTGTTTGTTCGGACGCCCCAACGTCGAGAAATAGTCCCCATTGGAGCCGTTGCTGCTGGACGACGTGGGCGACATGGCCTCCAATGGCCGGGCGTACAGCACGCTCGTGTATTCTTCCTCCTGCTGTCGCGTCGCCTTGGCCGCGGGCGTGGCCACCGTGGGGACCTCGATGCTGGTCGTGCTGAGCCGCTCCAGGCCGTCGTCGCCCCTCGTCACGTTCACGTACAGTTCGCTGTCACGCTGGCTGGCCATCGCGCGTCTGGAAGCTCCCGGTGACGTCGCCGCTCCCGTCCGGCGAGGTGTAATCGGCGGAACAGCAGCGCGTTCCTTCCCCAGTTCTATGGTACTGATGGCTTTTTGTATGTGAACGAAGGGGAGACCACTTTTGGCCACGGACAGAGTGATGGTCGGTCACTGCGGTTTCATGGCTGAATTTGTATGACGTTCAGTATGCAGTCCTTGGTTGGTGGAGCCGAAAGGATGTGTGACGTGTTCGCGGTGGAACGGATCAGATCTGAGAAAACGTTCACGTTGAAGTTGCCTATAACATGGCTATTGTGTGAGCACTACGGGTTGTCCTCTTCGTCGTCGTCGTCGGGTTCGTCGCCAGTGAGGGTGGACACTTTGCTGAGAACTTCATGCTGCATGTCGTACGGCGTGAGCACGAGGCGACTGCAACGCACGACGTGCTTCTGCTCCCAGTCGCCGTCGGGGTCCGGGATCACGAAGTAGTAGGCCATGAGCCGCTTGGGGTCCAGGTACCAGCCGGACCGGCCCTGAATCGTGCCGGGCATCGCTCCCAGCACACCACAGCTCAGTGCGTCCTCGTATAAGGCCAGACGGAACGCAATGCGGGCACGGTAACCGCGGAAGAATGCCTGAATCCGAATGGCATGCTTGGATTTTGACTCTACGTAGAATACACGTTAAAATGCAATAGCAACCAGTCAAATGGATGAGATGGTCGACTTTTGCGATCGATCTTTCGTACCGTAGATGACCGAGGGCGTGGTGAGACAGTGCGTGTAGTTGCGGTGGCTGCTCGCATCGCTTTCTCTTCCTCTTCGATAGCTGCCGCCATAACATCGATCAACTCGAACAGAACTTCGGCCACATCCGTTTCCAGCTCCTCATCCGTTAAGACGTCGTAGTCAACAACAGAATCATTTTCAGCTGCTTCACTAGTATAGTTGTCATCATTATCGTCCGAGCCCGACTCTTCTTCTTCTTGGGCATTTTCTGCGGGCTGATCGAGTACTTCAGGTGTGTCCTTGATAACTTCCACTGCTTCTTCGGACTTCTCCTCGGCGAAAATTTCACTAGAAGCGGCATAGCTGCAGATGCTTCCATAGCTAACAACTTCAGTCTCTATCATTCTACTTCTCGCCTCCTCACCAGCATATTCTCTCGTGCTAGGTTCTCGAGAAAGATTGGCGTGTTGAACGCAATACCCGTCCAGATTGAGGGCGACGTGGTGTAGTCGCCGATACATCCCGAGTTGGCGCGGCTAATAGTGGAAGCGAAATCACTGGCGGCAACTCGGGCACCAAACGCGGTGTTGTCTGCGTCGAGATTTCGACAAAATCTGTCTCGCGTTTCCACTTGAGCAGGTCGGTATCAGTACCTTGTGCCAGACGCTGCGCTTCAGAAAAGCTGAATGCTCCTTCAAATACGATCGAGGAACTCTCAGAGTGCTGCTCGTCACCATCTGCACTAGGTAAGTGAGACGGTTTGGCTGGCTCAGGGGATGTGTCAAGTAAGGAAGAGAGGTGGGGCGCAAGTCGTGCTTCTTTCAATTGAACCCGGTGCGGTGAAATACGTGGGGAACGGACTTTCGGCTTTGGACAAACTTCTTCTGCAACCTCGACTTGCACCGTGGAGGATCTTGCACTATACTCGCTAGGTGCCGATCGCGACGGATTTCGTTTCTTGCGAGAGGGCGACTCAGCATCATCTTTCTCGTGCGAGTCCGTGGTCTCCCTCGACTTTCCTCTGCTCGGTGATGACAAATTCGCTGCTGCCGCTGCCTGAGCTCTTAAATTTCCCTTCTTTCCCGGCGACCCATTGCATTGAGGGAGCTTAAACTTTGTGTGCATGAGGTTTTGCCTTTGGCACACCACCCGTGACATCGGCCTTGCGAAAAACACGGTCTGGTGGAGGAATTTTGGCGGTGAGTCCTGTGGTTTCTTGGTTTAGCTGCTGTCGGGGTGTCGTTGCAGGGACGATGTCCGTCTCAAGGAGCTTTATCTCTTGAAGTCGCTCAGGATATTGGCCGAGCATTAATGCCTGGATTAATCCCCGCTCGTGCTCGCGCTGCACTTGGAACTTCTTGGTGAGTACTCGTCGCTCCTTTATGGTTGCACATTTCGCCAGTCGTTCTTCTCGTTTATTCTCTGCCTGGATGCATTGCTCGATTACTTTCAGATGCTGCATTGAGGCTGTAGTTTTCGCCGATGACTTCTTCTTGTGCTGCATGTCAATAGCCGGAAGAAATACATTGCCCACAAGATGCGTATTCAAATCGGCGCTGCGCTTGACGTGCTCGCGAGTCGCATTCGCGAGCAAGCTTTTATACGGATCGTAAGCCATCACAAGAGAGCCGTCGTTGTAACACTTGTGCTTACGAAGCTACCTACGCTTGGTCTTCCCACGAAGCACACCAACAAGCATGACGTTCAACCAAAAAAGATGCTTGAAAAATAGATCAAGATGAACCACAAACCAGCCTCGCGGCTTGAGCGGGACTAATCCAGATGACGATTTATTTACTCTTCTAGGCTGCAGTCTTGTCACCATCGCCTGCAGCAAACAGCTTTCATTCTACGACAAAATTATGCCAATAGTTTTAAATGGGATCCATGGAAAGAGGAAAGTTCTCTTTCTCGGGTATTCCGAGACGGAAGGTTCGAATACTTTGATTCAGCAGTCGTGATGCGATATCAAGTCTCACTCCGACGCCTTCATACTGCCGCCAAGCAGGGTTGATGGCAGTTCACGCTCTTCAATATCAGGTTCTCCTCCAGCTGTCTCTCTTTGTTCTTCATCGTCATCACCTTCATCGTCCAAATCGATTTCTTCCTCATTTGCCACTTCAACAATCTGCTTTTGGCGCACATTCCGCTCAGTATCGGACTCTGTTGTTTCGCCCTTCCTCTTTCTTGTGGCATCTCCATCATCATCCGGCGGGACGTCAAGCTGTGCTTCTAATGCAGCCATGGCGTCACCGGATGTGGTAGGCGATGCCGCTGGAATCATAGCGGGTGCCTTTGTTAAAGCCTCGCTCTGGGGAGCAACTTCAGCTGCGACGTAATTCACCTGAGAGTACTGAGCTACCACAGAGCGTTTGATACGCAGCATTTCGAGGAAAGTGTGTTCTGAACCGTGAGAGACCTCAAATTCGTGCCACATAGTCCAGAAAGACTTTTCGTGTTGCCGTGGGTCGCAGAATTGCGACGCATGGGCGTAAATGGCCCGGGCACGGTCAAATTCGCCCAGTTTCGTCTCCATCTTCGCAAACTTAAGGCACAGGTGCGGTACACACTTATCCGGTAGCTTGGTAATACCACGCTGGTACACATCTCGAACCTTTGCCACACCAAAAACTTCTGCGCCTTCTTGATGTAGTTGTCGTAAATTGCTAGTTTATCCTCGTCTGGCACGGCGTCGGATGCGCGCTCATAAATAGTCATCACGTTGCGCAGCATACCATGCTTCTCCTCAAAGTCCGCAAATTTCTCATAGAACCCTCGCACAGACTTAGATGGGGCCGCACGGATAGCCTGCTCATACAGGTCGCGCGTGCGCTCCATTTTCGTGCCAGCATAGCGCTGCACAAACTTGTTCAGATAGGTTTGCCACAGGTCCCCCGCGTGGGGAATTTCGGGAAGAGCGATAGACCACGCTCGTACACCCGGAACGACTCCTCAAAGTATTTGTTTTCCTCCAGATATGCCGCGAAGTTCAGCACCATTTGTGGAGTGATAATTTTCAGCTCAAAGACTTCGTCATACGCAGCGCGCGTAGTCTCTAGGTCGCCCAGACTCTCGTCCAGGTCTAAACGCAGAGCCCACAACTTAACGCTTAAGTGCATGTTGTCCTTCGCAGTTAGTGCTTGCTGTTTGCGCAGACGCAGTGTTCGAGAGGTCGGAGCGGTACAAGCGTTGCGCACAATCTCGAGTGCTTCATCGAAGTTTTCATGTCGAAGTTCCAACTCAGCCCACTCACAATACACAGCCGCGAGCTCTTGGGGATTGCGGAATTCAACGTCCACCGCTTTCTTGAAAATTGAGCGCGCGCTGTTCAGGTCACCATGCTCGTCGTAGAACTTGGCAAAGCGTATCCACAACGTAGGCAAGCGTCCACCCGATTTGACTGGGTCCACCGTCTTTATGGCCTCAGCGTATGTGCGAATAACATTCTGGAGGTCTGTCTTCACGAGCTCCACGCGCTTCTCCCACTCTCGGACGTTGTGTGGGTTCTGTCTCAAAAGCACCGAGTTAAGCAGTATAGGTCGCCGCTCGGCCACGTCCTCGTACACTTTCAGCAGACGATCGACCTGTGCTTGATGGTCAACCTCTTCCTCCTCTTCGTCGTCATCATCATCATCCTGATTTCCACCAGCAGCGAGGTCCATCTCCGCTGTGAGCATTGCCTCAATAAACTTGACATAGGCATCAAAGATCATACTAAAGTCGCGCACGGTCACCACCGTGCGGATACCTCTTCATACACGTCGCGCGCTGACTCGAACATGCCGAGGCGGACAAAGTACGTGGCCAAAGAGCACCAGAGCCGGCCCACCTCGTCACTGAATTGCGCCATGCCGCTGCGCAGAATCGCCTCGATATCCAGCGACTTGGCCACACGCGTCGGGTGCTGCGACACCATATCGCACAGCTGCATCCACAAGCTGTGCGGTGTTCGCTCCGCGTTGGCTTCATTCTCCTGTGCTGCCTCGATGAGCTTCACCAGCTGCAAGCTCGCCTCTTCATAGTGCTCCACCGACACGAGGTAGTCCACAAACTCTCCTCGCTTCGTGGGTTCCAGCATTAAGTACCTCCTGAACACACTCACCGCCGTGCGGGGCACGCCGATCTGCTTGACAAACACCACGTAGGGCGTCCAGATGCGATGGTGCTGCGTGATGGGCAGCGCCCTGAGCGCGCGGTCGAAGACATGGCGACGGCCCGTCACCACCCGCATCTCCCTCAGTACCTCCAGGTAGTCCAGCCACAGTCTCGGCATGGTGGAGAGCTGCACGAGCGCGCGTTCGTACAGCGCCACCAGTCGCGCGAACGCCGGCGCGTCCACGCGCTGTCCGCGGGCCTCGCCTTCGTGCACGTCGTCCAGGTAGAGCTTCCAGAGCTTGTAGCTGCGGGGCAGCGCCTGCAGCCCGCGCTCGTAGACCTGGTACCGCGCTGCAGCAGGAGCCTCCGCCAGTGCGCGGATGTATGTGGTCCACGTGTGCACAGCGTATGGCTGGCGCGAGGCCTCCTCCTCGAACTCGAAGAGCGCGTCGTCGGTCTGCTGCTGAGGGAAAGGAGGATAGGACAGAGACAGAGATAAGGTTAGGGAGGTGAAGGGGCTGGAGGGGGAACGGGAGCACGCACCATGAACATCGTCGCCAGTCCTTGCTGTGGGGGTCGCGATTGAATCCACGCAATAAAAGGTGTGCAAATGGTGTGGACGACATAAATAAACACAGAAAATAGTATTGTACTAATGTTTTATATTATATTGTTTTGCCATACAAGTACACGTCAACTTCAACTATTGTGCTTTCGCGTCCTCGCATGACTTGCTCTTATGAACGCAGCAAATAAATAGCCAAAGACGCGGCAGTAGTTCCCGTCGCGGTCCAGAATTGGAAGCGGGGTGGTCAGGACGACCCAACCTCTTTTACCCGCCGCTGTGGCGGGACTCTTGAGGTGACGAGCTCCAGCAGCCGAAAATACCATTCGGGACACACGATATTCTGGACCTTGAAACTCCTGCCATTCGAACGCGGCTCTCTAGCTTCCGAAAGCGTCTCGACGCTGGCACACTAACATTCGAGACGAGAACAACGCTCTGTGCTGCTTCCTATTTGGCCGATCCCCACACCACACGCAGAGTCCAATGCCGCCTGCCCCACCGACCGAAACCTTCCGCAAGATCCACCTCAATGATGACACCGAGAACGAGCGTTTACGACGTGACGGCGCGTACGTAGACAACTATGTGACCACGTCCAAGTACACCGCCGTGAGCTTCGTGCCCAAGATGCTCTTCGAGTTCTTCCGCGTGATTGCCAACTGTTATTTCCTCGTGATATCAATTCTGCAAGTGGCGACGCCGTGGTCACCGACGAACCAGTACACGACGGCGGGTCCATTGGTCGTCGTGCTAATGGTATCGATGGTCAAGCAGGGCATTGAGGACAAAAAGCGACATGAGGCTGACAATGTCCAAAACACAAGAAAGTGTCATGTGCTCGGACGTCACGGACAAATAGTGGCGAAGGAGTGGCAACAGGTACTTGTCGGGGACATCTTACGTCTTGGCGATCGCGACGAAGCACCCGCGGATGTATTTATCCTGTCAACATCCGAGGAGGAAGGGCGGTGCTTTGTTGAAACGTGCAACCTGGATGGCGAAACCAATCTAAAGCGACGTTCGGCCATTGAGCAAGTGGCGCAGCACGTTGGATACCGAAAGTTGAACGATCCGGTGCTACCGGAGGGGATCACAGCAAGCAGATGATGAAGCTCGCAGCAATGATCGAATATGAGCAGCCTAATAACCGACTGTACAATTTTACGGGCCGTATCGAGTTTGGGCCTAACAAGGAAGCTGCCCCAATCGGCCCCTCCAACATTATTCTGCGAGGTTGCAGCGTCCGCGGATGTGCATACATTTATGGGGTTGCCATATTTACCGGATCTGAAACCAAACTTATGCAAAACGCACGTACTACGCCATCAAAACAGAGTAACGTGTACAGGGTGGTTAACCGATGCATCATGATGATCTTTTTCACTCAGTTCATGCTGTGCATCATCAGCACTATTTGTAACTCTATTTGGATGGACAAGTACGAAACGAGTCTCTGGTATTTTGGCTCGTCCATTAAGCGCACATCGTCTGCTGCAAACTTGGTAAGCTTTTTCACCTTCCTCATCCTATATAATAATCTCGTCCCCATTTCGCTGTACGTCTCGCTAGATATGGTGAAAGTCATTCAGGCGAAGAACATATCTACAGACCCAGAAATGTGCCACGAGGAAACTATGCGATCGCCCGGACATCCGATTTGAACGAAGAACTCGGACAGGTGCATCACATCTTCAGTGACAAAACAGGCACGCTCACGTGTAACATCATGGAGTTCAGAAAATGCTTTATTGCTGGAGTCTCGTATGGGTTTGGCACGACTGAGATCGGTCGTGCCGTGGCGGAGATGGCAAAGAAAGCTGCAGCAGCAAAAGGAGAAAATGTCTCGAGCGAAACCGGAGACGACGAAAAGAGCCACGATCCACGAGACGCCCAGGTTGACTACAATCCTATCATTCACTTCGATGATCCGCGTTTGATCAATGCACTGGACACAAATGCTCCGGAAGCAACAGCACTTGACGAGTTCCTGACAGTGCTGTCTGTATGTCATACCGTTATCCCAGAAAAAATGCGAAAACGGGCGAGGTTGACTATCGCGCTTCTTCCCCGATGAAGAAGCTCTTGTAAAGGCCGCCAAGTGCTTAGGGTACAATTTCTACGCTCCAGCACCCCTCACGGAGGTGAAAGTGACCCGAAAAGTGGGTCATCGGTTGTACGCAAATACACCATCCTCAACGTGAACGAATTCAACAGCACCAGGAAGCGTATGTCGGTAACACTTCGAACAGAGGATGGCCGCTACTTCCTCTATTGCAAAGGAGCTGATAACGTAATGCTCCCCGCAGTAAGATCGACAAGTACACAGCGAAAATGGATGAGGAAATGAAACGTTTTGCAAGTGAAGGACTGCGGACACTAGTGATCTGCTGCAAGCAGTTGGCAAAAGAGGAATATTTGGCATGGGATGAAAAATACCAAGAAGCGGTGACTTCTCTAACAAATCGCGACGAGATGCTAGAGGAAGTTGCTGAATTGATTGAAACAGAGATGAGAATTGTGGGAGCTACAGCAATTGAAGATAAGTTGCAGAAAGGTGTTCCTGCTGCAATCGCGAATCTCGCGTTGGCAGGAATAAAAATCTGGATGCTTACAGGCGATAAAGAGGAGACCGCAATTAACATAGGGCATGCATGCCAATTGATCAACGAAGGAATGAGGCTACTGGTCATCAACTGCGAGGATCTAAACGATTTGGGTAGACAAGTAGAAAAAATATTCCAGCAGGAAGACGTGCAGTCGCACATTGCTGCAAACAAAGTTTCCAGTCATCTAGCCCTCGTCTGCGATGGTAAAGCGATGGTGCACGTGTTTCCGCCGAAAAACACGACGTCGGATAGGGCATTACGCGCGGCCAGTGTACTCTCGGAGCAGATTTTGATGATTTCAAGTGTCTGTCAAGCGGTTATTGCATGCCGTGTCTCCCCTGCTCAAAAAGCCGATATTGTTAATCTCATCCGGTTCCGGTCCGAGCACAAACCAATTACATTGGCTATTGGCGATGGAGCAAACGACGTAAATATGATCCAGTCGGCTCACGTAGGCATCGGTGTGTCAGGGCAAGAGGGTGTTCAAGCAGTAAATGCCAGTGACTACGCTATCGCACAATTTCGGTTTCTCGAGCGGCTACTCCTCGTTCACGGGCGCTATAACTACCAGCGGATATCCAAGGTCATCTTGTATTCGTTCTACAAGAATGTTGCGCTAGTCATTGCGTTGTTTCTCTTCAATTTCTACAACGGTCAGTCCGGAACGAGCGTGTTCGAGAGTTTTGTCATGGCCGGATGGAACTTTTCCTGGCCTTGCCTATTATCGCGATCGGCATTTTCGATGAAGATGTTGCTCCAGAACATGTACTCCGCAACCCGATTCTATACACTCCTGGGCAACGGAATGAAGGCATCAATATGAAGCGCTTCTCAACGTGGATCCTAAACGCTATCATTCAGGCGTTCATTTGCTTTATGCTGGCGATGTATGGCACAGTTAATGTCGGTGGTTTAAGCGTGGGTCTTTATCTGCAAGGCTGCGTGGTCTACTCCGTGCTTCTCATGTCCGCCAATCTGAAGGTAATTCTGGAGACACTGTCATGGACGAAGTACAACCGCCTCGTTTTGGCATTCAGCTTGTGGCTGTTTGTCTTTTTCTTGCTGACATTCCCGTTCATGGGAACTCTTGGAAAAGACCTGCATGGCGTGTCGCTACGGTTCCTCAAAAGGTATGTGTTGTTACTGTTGGAACTTATAGTCACATCACGATGTTTAGTGATCTGCTTGTGCTTTGTGGTGTAATGCAGCCCCGTGTATTGGCTGTACATTCTGTTGGTTCCGCTTACTGCAAACCTCCACGACATCAGTCTCAAGTAGTACGTTCAGCCATACGCTTCTCAACACTTTCGTGCGGGAAACTCATTTTCACCTTTCTTTTCTGTGCTGAATTTTAGCATCCGGGCCAATTACTTCCCCACTCTTGCGAATGTCCTGCGTGAGAAGAGCGTGCTTCAGGCGAACTCCGCGCAAGTTGCTTGCGATCCACTGGGTGAGCAGAATTCCGCGTCCATTTCAGTCCCATTTTTCGAGCTGTGTAAGAAAGAGAACGCCTACAAAGTCGCATGCTCGGAGACTGGCGAGTAACATCGCCAGTCAACGTGCGGCAGCTCCATCAATATCAAGAAAACGAGATTATTATTCACACACTCCGTGTTGCTGTGTTTGCCTTTGCTGTCGCATGTAGACAAAGGCTACGTGTTCAGCTCTGCGGAGACCGATAGAACCGATCCCAAGGACGACCGTGAAGCTCGCGACCTCGCGTCTCTCAAGGTCGTCCAATTCCACCGGGAAGCGCTCGCTTCCTTCACCAAAGACCGACCTACGTCCTTTAGCCACGCCGGTCCCATCATTCCTACTTGCAGCATTCGTGGCGATACTTGAGTGCATTTCGCGTCGAACACATCGCGCCACTGCTGCAATAGTGGCGCAGTTCAACACCTTCGCAGGTAGTGAAAGTACGTTTTGCTTAGCAGAACACATATCTGTGTGACGTGATCACTTTGTCGCCGCATGGCCAAGATGCCTGTGTCTGCCAGTTAGTGGATGTATGTCTGGTATCCATAGTGACTAGAGAAGAAGTACATGTCGATACCCTCCCCCACTTTGTAGCAGTGCGTTCAACAACAACAAATCAACGGAGTGTTGAAATTCATTCCAGCTTGACAGTGCCAAGTTGGAACAGCTTCTAGAATAGTATTCACGAAGGCGTCCTCAACACTGAACGCTTTCGTCGCTATAAGTTCACCACTCCTGTTGTATTTATTGCATGTAGACTTCATGGATTGGTTGATACGCAGATCAAGATGCCTTCCAGCTCTTTCGTTGGTGACGGCGGAGGGTAGCCCTCGGTGATGAAGCTCGTGCGGTTGCGAACCAGATCAGCTCAAAGCTTTCCATCCTTGGGATCGGAGACGACAGTCGTCGACTCGACGGTCGGGCGTGCCTTCGTGCAGCAGTGCAGAGTGGTCGACCAGTTGTCGCACCACGTCGGTCACCTTGCATCCGGTGCTTTCGGGGCCAACGATCAACTAGTGGCCGACGACAACCCCATCGGAGCAGGCGTGCTGGTTGCAGCGCATTGCGTCCTTCGTCGCCTCTCTTTGGGCATTACAAAAGGTGGGATCGAACTGACGTCAGCGCCCGAGCGCAGCATTGTGAGTTTGTTCCGACGTCATGTTGCCGCGCGGCATGCTCCTTCCTGTCCATTTATTTCGCCGCGTCTGTCGTTCGTCAGGCGTTGTAACCTGACCACCGCAAGTCTGCTTGACCGGGACGGCTGACTCGACCACGAGATGCTCGTATGCATGCAGTTCACGACTCGGAAATACAAAGAATGACGCATGTAGACGAAAAATGGCTGGCTATGATGGATCAAATTGGTTATGATTAGTTCAATTATATACAGCAGCACTGCGGTGACGAGGTTGCCCTCGCCTCCGAGCCTGAAGTAGCAGCTCAGCAAAACGACGACACACTTGATGCACAATATACAGCCTGGAGAGCGAGCTTGGATCGGGGCTTAAATATGAACATCCGAGTAGTTCTCGGTGGGCCCGACTTCAGCCTTGGACAAGTCTGCGCTGCCCGTAGGAGACTGGGTGGAGGCTGTGGACTTGGTATTCATGGCGTTCTCCTTGCCCAATCCAAACGAGTCGCGTGACTCGAAGAGATCTGCGCAGGACGCGGGGTCTGCGCCGCGTACACGAGCTTGGCCGGCAGCGGCTCCTCCAGCTCTGAGATGCTCTGCGCCACGATCTTCTCGAGCTCCTTCGAGTTGCGCATCTGCAACTGAGCGAACTCCAGGAAGAGTCTCTTGAGCTCCACAGCCTTCTGGCCACGGAAGCGCGCCACCTCGCGCATCACGCGCGAGTGCACGCGCTCGAACTCGTCCTTGGCAGCGACCAGGTCGTTGCTAAGTCGCGTCGCCGTTGGCGAGTCCTCGCCGTCGCCATTCACCGCCTTGCGGTGGGCAGCCAGCTGCGCCTGGTACAGGAACCGACGGTCCTCTCGCACATCGATGGCCTTCTGCACCGCCTTGATCCACCGCGCGAGGTCGTCCACACTGGCGGAGAAGGCCTCGAGCTCGGCGTCCATCTGGCGCGCGCGCGTGTCCAGCACGGCCAGCAGCGCGCTGTAGTAGGACGTGGGCATCTCGGCGTTCTCCTCCTCGGCGTCGGCCACCCAGTTAAGGCACTCAATGAGGTCGCAGTGGGCTCCGGCCGCCAGTTTGTTCTGGTGGCTGGCGGCGCGCACTTTGGTCTTGAGCGACTGAATCTGCGCGCTGAGCTTGCTCACGTACTTGGTGACCTTGTTGAACTCGGGGTCCTCGAGCACGCCGCTGCCGTTGCTGTCCCCGTCCTCGTTGCTCCGGGAGCCGAAGAGGTTGAGCGTGTCGTTCTCCACCATGCGCTGGTACGTCTTGCCCCACCAATTGTTGAGCATCTGCGTGCGCTGCACGACCGAGGCCACGCTCGTGGCGCTGAGCGAGTTGGCGCGCTGCGCCTCGGCCTTGAGCGCCGTGAGCTCCACGGCCGAGCACTCGAGGAAGCTGGCGAAGAAGTTGGAGTTGCGCAGCTCGTCGTGGCCCACGACCTTGCGCAGGAAGCGCTCGAGGCCGGCGCGGCGGTGCTCCAGGAACTCGGGGCCCTGCAACAGGCCCACGGTCTTGGCCGGCAGCGGCGGGATCACGTAGCCCGCGCACTGCTTGGCCAGCTGGTGGTGCAGCCACAGGAAGTCCAGTAGCGGCGGTCGACCACCACGTCCTCGGCCGACGTGACCTTGTACACGTGGTACGAGTTGACGCCGTCGCCCACCTTGCCGGCGGCCCCCACGGTGATGTCGCCAGGCAGGCTGCGCGTGCTGAAGTCGGACTCGCTCATGATGGCGCTGGGCGTTTTGCTGATGCTGCTGGCTGGTGGCTTGCTGCGGACGGCGAGTTTTCGGAAATGAAAGGGCTGCCGGCCGCTGGATTTGCTTTTGCTCCAGACCAGAGACCAAGAGATCGACTCGACGGGGTCAGCGACGAAACGGATGCCGTTTGGTCGGCGCGAAAGGCCGTCGGGCAAACGATCGGACGCCGCTTCGTGCCGTCGTCGCGGGCCGTTTGACTGGGGGAATGTATACCTCGACGTCGGGATCACGTCGACGCATCCTTGCCCTGATATCAAGTGCCAGCTGCGTTGATCATCAACTTGGTTGATGTGGGGAAGCGTGGCGGATTGCTGGGCTTGCGGTCACAGTCGCTGTGGTGCCCTTGTCTTGTCTTGCCTCGTGAGGTGGCCTTTGCTCTTCTGCCATCGGATTCGTTTCGACCCCACTGCAAGTTGCAACGGCAAACGCTATTAGAGTCGCGATAACTGCGCTGCACGAACGCCCTGCAACGCCCAGTGCTGGCCACACGCAGTAACCGCTGGCTGTCATTCGAAAAGCCCAGCATAGCAGTGCGGCCCGGTGGGCTCGGGAAGATCGCGCGGTCCCTCAAGGCTTAGCCAATCCACGCGAACTTTCTGGGGCCTCAAGAAGATGTTGGATTCCCGTCATGGTCCATGATGGACACCTGCGCGGTGGCTCGTCTTGTTGCCTCGGTACCCGCCAGCTGTGGCCACTTGGCTCCACCAAGACGCACTGCAAGTTTGCCGTCAATGCAAGAGAGGCACAACGACCCCGACTAAGAAACTATTAGAGCAGACCGTGATATCAGGAACGTGGACGTGGGCGTTTCGGAGCTCAAGGCCAAGGCAAATTTTTGAGCCCGAGTTCGCCGCACGGTCCGGATGGAATTCCTTGACGTGGCATTTCCCCACCAACCGATCCTCAACGCGCCTTGATCTCGAAACGGCGGCCGCCGAGAGGGGACCTGTTGCTAATCGAACAACAGAACCTTGGGCCAGCTCTGTCTGGCGGCGTTAGGTTTTGGTGGTGTTTGCAGCACCTATCGCTTCAAGCTGTTCGTGTGCGTGGGCTTCGCATCGAATAGCAGTGTCGTTACTGCATGCCTCGCAGTTTCGGCTCCGTTGCAGGGAATGAACTGTCTCGGTGAGCAGCGAGTGTATTTAGTGGTGTTAGAATGAGCTGCTGGTGACTACATGCAGGCCTCGCTGTCTCCGTCGGCAAAGTCGAGGACCCAGTAGTGCATGTACTGCTGGTTCTTGTCGAACTTGTATCCGGGGCCCATGAATGGCAGGTCGCTGTAGACGGCCGATTCGGAGGACTTGAGCCAGGCGGCTACGACGCTGTCGACCGAATTGTAGCCGGCCGCGACGAGCTCGGCCGAGTTGGAGATGGTCATGTTTTGCCCTTCCGCCCGCTCGGTAAGGTTTGAGCCATCGGAGCCGGTTGTTCTGATGAAGTTGTTTGCGGCCATGTCGTCGGCCAAGACTTGCGCCGCCTTCATGAGTTTCTCGTTGATGCAGACGGCATCCAGCCCCTTTCCGATCGCTTGCTGTTCACGGCGTCAAGAAGCTTGGTGCTGAAGTCAGTGACCTGCAGCTCACGCGTGACGGAGTGAACTTCGGCAGCCGCACTGTCACTTGTTGCGCCCAGGATCGCCATCACAAGCATTGTCGTCACAGTGCTGGTCTTCATGGTGTAGAGATGCTGAATAAGCAGAACGAGGAGAATTGTCAAGTGAGATCTCAAGTCGTACAGGGATTCGCTTCGACTTGTAGACATGGATGCACCGCACCACTGGTGCATCCATTCCGTGTGAATATGCAGGTGCATTCCACCACCTGCATTAAAAGCTCATGGCTGCAAGGCTCCGAACCTCAATTGCATGTTTCTTATTACTACCGAAGCTATTTCAGCACCACTGCCTTTCGCGCAGATTAACATGACCACCACCACGGTTCCCATACGGAGTTAACGCCACACCACGAAGTGGCGGATGTCTCGGGTTGCCTTGCAACGTGGCCACAAGGCGAAAACACATGCTTGTCATAAGAGCGATTGGTTCGCGACGTTGAACTTCTCTTGCAGAACCGAGCGAAGGCGCAGTACAGCAGGAAGGCATATTCCTTTCAGCAGATCGAGCCTTTCCTGGTTGGGTTCGCAATGTGACGGGGCTGACGACACCAATTGCAACGCCTGCTCGTTATGTCGTCTATATCGTCTACCGTTTCAAAGTATACTGCTGGGTCAGGAGCGTGGGGAATTGCACGACTACAAGAAACGTCTTTGAACCACCATTCCGCTCTCGTAACGCAAGCTCAGCACACTCGAGCCGTGCAATCTTATAGCATTTGATCGCATAGACTACAGACGCCACGCTTAGTCTCTGTTCATCAACGCCAAAGCCATGAAGGATGCAAGCACCAGCACATCCGATGCCAACAGCCAGCCCAGCTGGGAGCCATCAATCTGTTGCAACAATACACAAGTGCACAGCAATCCTTAAGACGTCTACTATTTGCACCATCCAAGCCGCAGCACCAACTCACCGCATCAACGCGATAGAGGATGGAGGGGATGGCGAAAGCGGTGACCCAGAAGAAAGCCTCAAAGAAGCACCCGAAGCTCGTCCAGGCGCTGCCATCGTAAAACAAAATGCACCGAACTACCGTGTAAGGTACCATACCGGCATCAACAGCTCAGCATGGACAGACACCCACCTGAGGTCGTCCCCACCCGACAGAGTCGAGAATATGGCCGCCGTCATCGGCAACAGCACGTACGGAAACACTACAAGTGCACAAAGTTTGCATCAGCAAACTCTCGACATCATTCGATTTGCATTTTTCACGCACAGACAAAGAGCCCCCACGGCGTCGGGTACACGGCCGACGCCACGATGACGCCCACGAGCGCCAGCAGCAGCATGACGCCCACCACATACAGCTGGATGCCTATCCGCAAAAGCAACAGTACATTCAGCAGTCCACCACTCGACTATCAATCACCGCCCAGAACGTCAAAATACTTTGCTTCATCTTTCAAGTTCCCAATCCCAATCACAACAAACAAAGGTATCTCCAACGTCAAAATACCGGTTTAGTGCACCTCACCAGCTAATGGAAACACTCCTCCACCAACTGCTTCACACTGATTCGCTAATACCGATCGCATCCGTAAAAACTCCCGTCCGCCAGCCAAACATCCTCGCGCCATTTTCAAGCTGTCAACCAAGAGCTCCTCCCGTCTGCTCCGTCCGCTCCGTCCAATATGGCCGACTCCGCCGAGCCCGTCGTCCCCACGCCCGCCGCCCCCACAGTGAACGCGGCTGTCACCGACGCCGCCATGCAGGAGAAGCTCATCAACGAGGAGTACAAGATCTGGAAGAAGAACACGCCGTTCCTGTACGACCTGGTGATGACGCACGCGCTCGAGTGGCCCTCGCTCAGCGTGCAGTGGCTGCCCAACTCGCACACGTACGACCGTAATTCTAGTGTTTTGCAACATTTTTGGGTTGTTTTTGGGAAATGGAGGCTGATCTGAGGGGTTCTCTGGGTTGCTTTAGCTCGGCGGGCGATGATTTCTCGGTGCACAAGCTGCTGCTGGGCACGCACACGTCGGGCGCGGAGCAGAACCACCTGATGGTGGCGGAGGTGCGTCTCCCGCTGGAGGACACGGAGATTGACGCCCGCAAGTACGACGACGAGAGCCAAGGTAGATCCTGCAGCTTGCAGTTTTGAGTGGGTGGCTGCACAGTCAATACACTTAAAACTAATTCTGTTGTTGCAATCTTGTGGGCAGAGCTCGGTGGTTTTGGTGGCGTGTCGGGCAAGGTGGACATCAAGATCCGCATCAACCATGACGGTGAAGTGAACCGTGCGCGCTTCATGCCGTCCAACGAGTACATTGTGGCCACCAAGACGCCTCACGCCGAGGTGCACGTGTTCGACATTACCAAGCGGCCATCGCAGCCGGAGCCGAAATCTGGTTCGGATCCAGACTACCGTCTGCTTGGCCACACCAAGGAGGGGTACGGTCTGTGCTGGGACCCACACCAGCCTTATCACTTGATCTCCGGCTCCGATGACGCTATTATCTGCGAGTGGGACATTGCCAATGCTGGCAAGAGTGTGCAGCCGTTGCACAAGTACAGCGGTCACAGTGATGTGATTGAGGATGTGGCATGGCACATGCACCACACCAAGATCTTCGGCTCTGTTGGTGACGATAAGAAGCTGCTCATCTGGGATATGCGCTCGGAGAGCTACGACAAGCCGGCCACGACTGTGTATGCCCACACTGCCGAGGTGAACTGCCTGGCCTTCAGCCCCTTCAGCGAGTACCTTGTGGCCACGGGCTCGGCCGATAAACACGTTAACCTCTGGGATATGCGTAACATGAAGGCCAAGCTGCACGCATTTCAGGGCCACAACGACGAGGTGTACCAGATACAGTGGTCTCCCCACAATGAGACCATTCTGGGTTCGTGCTCTGCTGACCGCCGCCTGCACGTGTGGGATATGAGTAAGATCGGCGACGAGCAGTCCCCTGACGACGCCGAGGATGGTCCCCTGAGCTGCTGTTCATCCACGGCGGACACACCTCCAAGATTTCGGACTTCTCGTGGAACTCTAACGACCCGTGGGTGGTGGCGTCCGTGGCAGAGGACAATGTGCTACAAATCTGGCAGATGGCTGAAAACATCTACAACGAGGAGGACGAAGAGGCTGAGCAGCAGGAGGTCGCCGAGGACGAGCTCGAGTAAGCGGAAATGGGCACACCTCTTTTCTGCTAAAATCGTAACCCAGCGTGATGCATCCGCTGCAGTCTTCTCACCGTCGCACTAGCGATGATGATAAATGAATGTACTTAGAACGCAGCTTGGCTCGCTCATCAAAAACTGAAGCAACATGGCTGCAAGGGGATGGGAAAATGCAAATCATAATCGTAACTTTCTCACCAAAGCGCATAATCTACGATAACTAATTGGCTGAAAAGGCCAACTCTTTCGTTTGAGCGTGTTCAGTAACGGTTCATTCCTCCTTTTGCAGTCGAGCTGATACGTCAGACAAGCTGTCCACCACCATGACCAACACGACGTCGAGTGCACTGCCCAAAGTGGAGCTGCGTGGCGCCATCTTCGACATGGACGGCACACTTCTGGACACGGAGGAGCTGAGCCGCATTGCCATCGACCACGTCGTGAGTCAGTTCGGCAAGACCTTCACCATGGCCATGCACAAGACCATCCTGGGCCGACCGGCCGCCGTGTGGACGCGCATGGCCATCGAGGCCAGCGGCCTCACGGAGAAGGCCATCACGCCCAAGGAGCTGCTGAAGCAGTGGGAGGCCAAGATGATCTCCATGCAGGACCAGGTCGAGGAGCTCCCTGGAGCTGTGGAGCTGCTCAGTGCGATGCACGCCCGAGGAATTCCCATCGCGTTGGCCACGTCCAACACCAGGGCCGTCGTGGAGACCAAGATTAAGCACCACCCCAAGATGTTCTCGTACATGTCGACGATCGTCACGGGTGACGACCCGGCGGTGAAGCAGGGCAAGCCCGCCCCAGACATTTTCCGGACCGCCAGTCAGAGACTCTTCGGATTAAAGGAGGGGAGGACGGCGACCAAGCTCCGTTCTGTGTCGTGTTTGAAGACTCGGTCAATGGTGTCGCTGCTGCTAAGGCTGCGGGCATGCACAGTGTGGCCCTCCCGGATGTCCGTATTCATACGGATGCTGCCCAGCGCGCGGAGTTGTACGCTAACGCTGATGAAGTACTCACCTCACTTGAGCAGTTCAACATCGACAACTACGAATGGAAGCTTTAACCTAGCATGAGTAGGTAGATGAGGTGGCAGCTTCTGTCCCTGCCACCAGTTGTCCACGTCAATATGAACGCTCCCAGCAACATCCCATGCGTGCATCATAAATAGCGCGCAATTCCTTGTCGACTGACAGACACACTTGACTTGTCAGAAGGAAAACAGTTGATTCGAGATGACGACGGTCCCAGCTTCACGGGTAAAGCTTCAGAACAACGAACTAAAGGACACGTATCGCGTGTGGCTTAAGGACCTTTACGATGACAAGCCGGAGAGGCTGCTGCACAAACTCGACAAGAAAAAACGACATAGAGGAGGACATCGTGCACGACGCAATCTTCGAATACAGCACGCCCAACAACATACAGCATCCAGTGCGCTCAAAGACGTGGCTGTGACAAAGGTATAAACGGTATTTCTCGTATAGCAGCAATTCTTCTGCCGAATCGTCTAATGCTGAAGGTGTGAATGTATAGGCAGAACACTCCAAGCTTCCATCATTATCAGCATTAGTGGCTCCTCTTGATAAGCAAGTTGTTAAAAACTCACAGATACGACGACGTCAGGCCCTGGTGGACGAAGCTAACTACGCTGCAGTCCAGTACACGTCGCCATTATGGCGACCTGGAATTGCCTTTTTCAGCGTCTTGTTGACCAAGTGCTCAAGAAAGAATTTTCAGACGATTCCCCACAAGGACTGATTTCGACTGAACTGGCTGATTTCCCTATCAATATCGCACCGATAATTTTGTGCGTGCAAGTACATCGGTGTAGCTCTGATCGAAATCGTTCCGGCGTGGCACTACTTTTTGCAAGGAGCAAAACCAGGAAGAGCGTTTTCAAGGGGCAGACTCAAATAAAGCAATCCCGTCACTTGTATTGCACGTCTGCGTGTACTTGCATGAAAGTAGCTGGCGGGAACACCGTGAAGGTCTACTTCATCTCCTATCGAACACTTCTGCAGACGCTTGCGCTGTGAGGAAGTTTTCAGCAGACATCGAGTGCCGGCACAACGATTTGCGGTTGCTATCTTCTCACAAAGAAGTAGAACACGCAATTGATGAGCTATGGGTGAACGCGATCCACACGAATGACTCAAACAACGACCGAGAAAATGAATTGCTCGCTGTCCAGAAGTATATACCGTTCAAAGGTGCGGCCACATCTATGAACTCTTTCAGCTCGCACACGAATTCCGCACCTTCAACGGATACGAACGGACGAAAAGCATGGATAACGCGGTGTGCGTTTCGCAAGAGGGATAAGCATTCGTCAACAGTGTGGATAATATCGGGTGGCGGCGACTGTGATAGTGCTCGCCAATCTGTAACACTGGTCACAGATTCAAACAGCGAAGACTGCCAGTTCGTAAAGTGCAACATGGACCAAGCTTGGTCTGGACCACGCTTTCTAGCTTCGATGTGCACTCTTGCGATGGAAAAGGCCCTGGGAGTGCGGTTTAACGAGATCGTCGTCGATATGCTTCAAGATACCTCTGGTAATTGGTGGCTACTGCAAGTGAAGGCATTTACGCTCGCTTATTCTCGTCCTTTGTCTGCTGCGACATCGTCATCACTCTTAACGACATCGCTACTCTCGAAAAAAGCTGCGATTAGCATGTCACGTACACAGTCTGCCCCAATTCGGTTTGAAGAAGGGATATTTCCTATTTCACATTGGAAAAAATGGCGATGTGCAGGACGGTACTGCACGATAAAGAATTCTGACAAGAGGCTATCAGAACTCACGAATCCTGCACAGCAGGAGAGTGATGACGAACTACGCCGATAATAAGGAAGCAAGCGGTTATTTCACGAAAAGATGTTGCGAAGCTGCGAGTTTTACGACGACTTTGTGCGGCAACAGGATATGAGTCTCGCTGGTGGCTTTACGGAATTTCCTGCAGCACTGTCTTTCCATTTGCAACACCGCCTCCCCAAACGAGATCGTAGCCAACTCTACGAACCGCAACCTCTTTGCAATGCGTGCCTTCGGCGATATCACTCTCTTCGGCAGCAGTGGATGGTGACGATTGAAACACGTAAAGAGGCGTCTACATCTCATGCTGCTGCACGAAACCAGAAGAGGATAATTCATTCCAAGTCGTTCAGCGAAAATATTGAACAAGGGTTGCCAATACCACGAAAGTTACCGTCGCTTTACCGCGAAGCTACTACGTCATCGTCATTGTTGAAGCTGTCACATTCGACATCTGCACTTCGTGCTTCTAGCCTCGGTGACAAGATGGTAGGTCTAAGCAACCTTGGCGAAAACACATTGTACCGGAGAAATCGACTTACCTTGATGAGTTGGCTGCTATGGAAAGAATGCTAGCGCAGCATGAACCGCCGTTTACTACACGCAAGGCAATGAACACCGTCCAATCACTAGAGCAGGAAAAACATTCTGAATCAATGACGGTGGTATCATTCTCCTCATTGCCACCTGAACGAGAAAAAGATCGTGATATCTTTCCTAAGTGGGATGGCGTGACAAGAATTGAAGCTATGTGGCAGAATTTGGACATTAAACCGCTTGAGAAACAACTAACAGGTCCTGATGTCGACACCAGCTATGATAAACAGACCTACAATTCGTTTTCGCTTCAGCAAGAGCTTGAAATTTTGGCAGCCACTAACGACGGCAACGACGTCGAGAATGATCAAACAATTTCACAGCTTAGCACCATCAAGGAAATGGAGGTTGAAAAGGTGACATCTAAATCTACTTGTATTGCTCAATTGGAACCTGTGAAGACCCACCTGATCCGAGTCCAGCACTGCCGGAAGGTATTCGAAGATGATCTTTATCGCGAGCAACTCGTTAATGATGCCGTGAATAAGCTCTGCTTAGGCATCGAGGTGTGTTCTTTGTGGCGGTTCCACATGATTGTACTCCAACAAACACTTCCTCTGACAAGTATCGTTCACAAAGCAAAGAACAGCAAGAGATCGCTGAAATGGCATTGCGCTCGCTTTATCTTGATGTTAAGCTAGCCCTCGCAGGAGCATCCGAAGACATTACCGACCCTCTGTCACTGTCTTCCTGGCCCATGAGACCGACAACTTGTCACGAAGCGAGCGGATTTCTGACCGTGAAACTTGGTTCGAATTAACTAAACCATCAAAGTAAATCGTTCATGACTACAGTGCCCTGTTTAAAATTGAGGGCTGGACTTAGTGTGGAAAGCTCACTTGGACCTCGCTCCTACAGCGGCTGTCAACCTGTAACGGGTACCTTGTTAGCAATGGTCCTTTTGAGTTGGTACTTTCAACAACAAAAATGACGACAAGTTGTGAAGGTTTGCAAAGGTAGCTGGTGGCTCCAAGAACGTTTTATCTCGAGCATTCTGCAGACTAATTAGATCGATCGCTATGGTACTTTGGTACAGTAGCTGCTGCTACATCAGGTATCTTGCGGTGGTAAAGGTGTTGCTACGCTCAAGTACGACGAAGAACGCCAAGGTAGCTGGTATTTTCAAACCTGGTTGCTAGCAGTCGGACTTATGCTACTGCAGTCTACCTGTGTCTTGTACAGTATAATACACATCAGAGCTAGCCTAGCTCTAGGCGACTATGACTTCAACGTGTCACTGCAAATTGGAGGTTAAGAATTCGCATCAACCACGATGGCGAGGTGATCCTTGACAACAATGCTGACTTGATATCTAGCCGATGCGAGCAACCATGAACTGAAACATGAACTGTCTGTACGCTAGAATAGAGATCTTTCGAAGTGGTTTCTCTTATTTGAAACTCTTTAGTGCTCAGCAGCGTAGTGATCAGGATACTTTGCAACATGCTCCAACATCTCGCGTTCTTGCTCCTGGTAAGGTCAGAGCACAACATCCACACAAGACGAATCGTTAGATTTGGTAGACAGGCAAACAAAATGGGAGGGTTAAAAAAACTTCAAGGGTAAGCATACGAGCAAGTGCGGCGGTTTGACGTCGTACACATCGTCGAACATTGAATCGAGGTTCGGTGGTCCCTTCGTCTCGGCTTGCTGCAACGCAGCTAGCACATTTGTCCGCTCATTATCTTGCATGTGGCGATCTTGCTCCTCCGTAAGCCACCCGCGTTTCTGCACAAGTTTTTAGAACGCACAATATACAAATTAGTTTCAATATACAAGCCACAGAACAGCAAGTTGAAACATACGAGCAGGAAACGCCTCGTGCGGTCGATCGGATCGCACGTTTCCTTCCAGTGCTTTATTTCAGCCACTGCACGGTACTGGGTAGAATCATCGGATGTGGAGTGGTGGCCCTGGCGATAGGACATCGCCTCGATGAGAACAGGCCGATGCTCCTTCAGAATGAACTCACGAGCGCGGCGGGTGGCTTCGTACACAGCCAGGAAGTCATTGCCATCCACACGCATAATTGGAATGCCGTATCCACTGCCACGTGATGCGATGCCATCTCCTCGGAACTGATCGGCCGTAGACGTACTGATAGCAAATCCGTTGTTACGGCAGAAGTACAAGATTGGGCAGTCCTTCGTCGATGCAAAGTTTAGCGCGGCGTGGAAGTCGCCCTCACTAGCAGCGCCCTCGCCAAAGTAGCAGACAGCAATGCGATCTTCCTTGGCCATCTTAAACGCGTAGGCAGCGCCAGCAGCCTATTATTTCATTGGCACCAAGTAAGTCATTGTGCCTCAATTTATTCTTGTACTATCAATGGTAGCATACCTGCGGAAGCTGTGTAGCTAGTGGAGACGAAATCGTTTGGTGATTCAAAATCTTTGAGCCGTAGTGCACGGGCATTTGGCGGCCTTTAGCGTGTCCATCCCTATTACCGAAGCACTACAAAGCAGGCGACAAAATCGCAGATTTAACATCAGACCATTGACTTCACACCATCAACACCCGTCCTAAACAGCATTTACCTGATCAGCAAAGTTCTGCAGCGTAAAACCGCGCCACATGAGCACTCCAGGTTCGCGATACTGTGCGAACACCATGTCACTTAGACGCAGCGCCGCTGCACTGCCGAACGAGATGGCCTCTTCACCGAACGACGTCATATAGAATGAGATACGTCCTTGGCGTTGGGCGTCGTAAAAATGTTGTCCATAGTCTAAATAACAAGCACCCCAACGCGTTAGCCTGGGTCTGTCTGTTCTCAAAATTTACCACTTGCAAAGTCCTAACGTTGAGGCGGATCATGTTGCTGTAGATCTGCGTGCATAGATCCCTCCCCAGCTCCGGGTCCTTGGCACCCTCCACAATATCTCCTTCTTCATTGAGAACTGCAGCCATTCACACAACAGCCAGCAGGCCGTCAGTGACTTTCTGCATCAAATTCAGACCGACAAGCCACGCACCACGGAAGCACGGGATAACCTCCTCATCACGAGGATCGCGGAAGACCACGTCGGGCACGAGCGGCATCTGCGTGCCCGGGAAGCAGCCTAGTAAATGCATCGTTTAGCAGAAAATAGGGAATGTGTCATAAGTATAAACACTTTTGGGGGTGTAAAGGGCGCTGGAGCTCGCACCGAGTTTGGAGATGGCGGTGGAGAGTTGGCGAGCGCGGCATTTGGCGACGGAGGCCGCGCGGCGAGCGAGCAGAGCGGCCGGGAACATGGCGAGGAGGTGGCTTAAGGGGCGATTGGCGACTGAGGTGGCGACCTTGAACTTTGCAGCACCCCTTTGCATCTAAACAGAGATTGCATCAAAAGGGCATGCTTTAGTTGATGACAAAGTTGTTATCCGGAAACATTAATTATTGATATAGTTATGATACCTGTAGAAGAAGATATAAATTCTATATCCGGACTGTTTGTAAAAGGACGTGTTGTAGTTGGTAGACGCAGGCAATTGACATACAATGAACAGTATGTCAATTGCCTGCGTCTACCAACAGTGTTCATGTAGCCGACAGGGTTGATGGAGTGCGGTCATGCCTCGTATCTCATTGCGTTGATTAATGTGAGCTCGTGTGGCGGTGAGTCTGTTTTCAATGCACGAGGCTACAAAACGCGGTCCGTTTTCGAGAAGGCGCGTCGCTCCTGCAGCCCCTTCTTGCCACAATACCATTGTCGTCAAAGGTAACATGCTTGGTATCCCATCAACTGCATCGACACCGCAATGCCATCATACTGCGCCTAGATCGCGAGAAGAAGAGGATCACTGCTCCCATCTGCCGCAGGGAAGTTATTCTCACACGTCGCAGGAATTGCATTTCCACCAATCATCTCTCGTGATTTTGATTGGCCCTTACACAAGGCGGTCGGAGCTCCTGGCTCTTCAGTCACCATCGAAGTTGCCACGCACGCGTCCGCAGAGAAAGCACCAGCGCACACGAGACGATGGCCAAGAGTCTGCGGTCCAAGATCAAGCGCAAGTTCCGCTCGGAGCTGCGCAAGCGCATCGGCGTGCCGCACCAGGCCATCCAGGAGGCCAAGATCCAGGAGAACCTCAAGAAGGCCATCGCCGCCCAAGGTGCGGACGAATCCCAACGTGCCGTAACTTTCCGTGCAAATTGACTGATTTTAATGTATATATATAGGCAATGGCAAGTCGGTGGCCAGTCTGAAGAAACTCATGGGCGCATCGGTGCCCGTGACCAGCAACAGCATCAGCTGCGCCACGATCGACGCGGAGAAGACGCCCGCCGAGGCCGAGGCCGCCCTGCTGAATCAGGAGACGGACGTCGCCATGGAGGCGGCCAGGAAGGACAAGAAGAAGAAAGCCAAGAAGCCTCGGCGGAAGAACAAGTTCGTGCACTTCCACGAGCTGCGCAAGAAGGGCGTGTAAATGCAGCAAAGCCCTTTACAGCGCGGGATTCGGGCACGCTAGAGGTGTCGGCGGCGGAGAAGTAACGCTGACGGGCGATCGAGAGACAGCGGGAGGCGAGAAGAATGGTAGCATGCTGTCGGCGTGTCGCGATCGATCGCGTTTACTCTGTAATCTGCTATTATCCAGTTTATTTTATGACTGTTACGCACTTTTTCAGCGTGTGAGCGCTAGTCGTCCCAGTCGGAAGCTTCGGTTGCTGGCTGGAAATCGATGTGCTTGTCATATTGGTAGCCTTCTTGGTCTGGGCGGATGATGTTTTGCTGGAATACCAGGTCCATCTTCTGCTTGGCGTGCTTGAGCTGCGTCTCAGACACGCGATTGTAGTCGGCTTGTGGGAGAGCTATTGCAGGCGACGTGGATTGAGTATCTGATGCTGAGCGACGATCAACTAACTTTCTTACGAGGCGGGCTAGCTGTTGCACAATTCAAGAGGGATAGCTTAACGTAAGGGAGTTCAAAGATGGTCCACGACTTTGTCGTACCTGTGATGATGACACCTTTCTATCGCCAACTACATCGTTATGCTGCTTTATGATGTTGCCGACGATATCGTCAATTCCTTCATCCTGGTAACAGCACACACAGTAAGATGTAATATCCCCACCGAGTTGCAGTCGCTGAACAAGACCTTATAGTCACGTACGCTAAGCTCGTTTGCGCCTGCCTGCGCCAACTCTGTCTTCAAGTCGATTACATGATGATAGAGCTGTTGTGCTGCTGTGGAGCGATATACGTATTCGATGATAATCCCTGGTGGGTCATACCGCAGCGCTAGACGCCGAGGCTCAATACCGTTGACAGCTACCATTTGCAGAGGTTGTACCGGTACGCAAACAAGCACAAGACGAAGGAAGGTACGTCTGTTCACATCCTAGCACTAAATTTAGGGACGCTTTCTGAGGTTTCAGCCGGTCACGCCAATATGCTGCCTTTGACCGTGCACACGGATGACCACACGGTCGTGTGGTCATCTTGAGCGTTCTCTGCTTGTGTCCGTCCACGCGAGCTGACTCAGAAAATCATGATAGAAGGCTTTAAAAATGATGCTTGATCACTTGTCTAGGACAGGAACCATGACTCTCTTGCTGCTACAGCATGACGATCGCACAGCAGCGCCATCTTTCCACTCGACGTTCTCCTTCCACACCCTCGTATCTCCTTCATACCGCTCGCTCTTCCAAATCGGCACCGTGGCCTTCAGCGTATCAATCGCAAATGCACATGCCTCCAGCGCCTCTTCGATGCGGTGAGCTCACAGCCACAATCACACTCGCCTCCGCCACCTCCACAACTCCTAGACGATGGAAGAGCGCGACACCCACCACATCCGGCCACTTGTCACGGATCGTCCCGCAGATCTTCCTCAGCTCCGAAACAGCCATCGCCGTGTAGCCCTCGTACTCGAGCCGCACCACCTTCTTACCTACCACATCACAAACAGTATGTACTGTCAGCACCACTACATTGCAACATCATACAGTATCACCCCATTCCACCAACACAATACCTTGGAAATTGTCTCGAGTGGTGCCTACAAACGTCGATATGGCGCCTGCACTCGCGTGCGTCACCAGCTCCACAGCACGTTGGTTCTCCAGTGAGGCGTATCCAACCTCCACGAAGTCTCCGCGTCCAGGCTCCTCACTCGAGTGATACACCGCCGTCTTCTCGTCCGACATTGTCATCACACACGACGCACATGTAGCTCCTCGCATTGAAGCCCATCATCCTGTTCATGATTCGTCGAAATTCCTCCTTCCTTTTCACCTAATCACCGCCTCGTCGACCATCATTCTGCAAGTCGACCGTCAAGGCCAAGCAAGAGCATGGCGACGGAGCTGTGGCTGTACCTGGACGCCGCCACGGGCCAGCAGAAGGGCCCGTGCCCGAGCCCATCGTCAAGCGGCTGCTGCGCAGGGCCTACTGCAGCCGCAGCAGCTGGTGTGGACGCAGAGGCTGCCACAATGGACGGCCATCGGCAGCGTGGACCCTTTCGCCGCGTACTGCCGCGTCTGGACGGCCGGTTGGTATTACATGGCGGAGGACGAGGCGTGTCCCAGCAAGGAAAGCGGCCGGAAGGGCCCCGTGACCACGCAGCAGCTGGTGCAGCTCTTTGTGGACGGAGAGGTGGACGGCATGACGCTCGTGTGGACACAAGAGCTGGACGGATGGAAGCCCGTCGGTCCGTTGGAGATTGAGTTGAGTAAAAGAATGTGTTTCCATGGGCTAATGCTGCAATATGGTGATTGGTGATAGGCGAAGTGCCGTCGTTGAAGGAGTTCCTGCAAGAGGCGAACGAGGACTTGGATCGAGAGGCGGAGCTGCAAGAGCAGGCCAGCGAGGTGCCGCTGGAACACCAAGTGTTTGAGAAAGAGTGGGTGGTGTGATAGTATGGCTGTTTATGACGGAGGATTGTCGTTGACGCGTCGTTGCTGCTTGCAGGGATACTGATGTGCTGGTCGCGGAGGACGGCAACAGATACCTCTTTGATGCCGAGTCGAAGACGTACGTGACGCCTGAAGACAAGATTGAGGATGACCTGGCGACACTCCAAGAGACGATGCTCCAAGAAGCAAAAGCGGCAGAAAGCAAACCGTTGAGTGGCAAAGAAAGCAGCAACAGCAATGGAGGCGAGAAGAAGGAAGAAAATGATGCCTCTCCTGGAGCAGAGTCGATGGAGGCACAACTAACAGATAAAGCAAAGGCGGACGCTGCTGCGAAAAACGCAAGAAAAAAACAAAAAGAAAAACGACAAGTGGAAGAAAAGCAAGAACAAAATATGGGTGTATGTGAACGGCCTGCCCCTTGACGTCTCGGTGCAAGAAGTCCACGACCATTTCGCCAAGTGTGGAGTCATCCAGTCAGATATAGTTACCGGCGAACCGCGTATCAAGCTGTACAAGAACAAAGAGACCGGTGGCTTGAATGTACGTGAAAGTATGGCAGTTGTTATGGGCTCAAGACTAATATTGTGGCGCTGTGCGCTGATACTAGGGCGATGGATCAGTGTGCTACATGAAAGAGGCCTCGGTTGAATTGGCTGTCCAACTACTGGACAAGTCGCAGATTCGCCCAGAGTACGATTATTGCATCCAAAACGATTTATTTTATACTGTGGCCTGACTTTCGTTGATGTTGCTGCGATTTTTATAGATGGCCAGTTGACGTGTCACCAGCAGTATTTACCCAGAAAGGTGGTGACTTCGTAACGCGAAAGAAGCCAAAAATCGACACACGAGCAAAGATTAAAATGTTTGAGAAGGCGAAGGTTAGCATTCCTTGCTTTCGTTTTGCAAATTTGAATTGGTCCCTAACCTTCTGTATGATGTTTTTAGGCGCTTTCCTGGAATGAAGGTGAAGTCAACGAACCAGCGGGCCTGCGCATTGTGGTTATCAAGCACATGTTTACTCCGTCTGAGATTGAAGGTACTTGCTGTGCCTGATCAATCCTGGTTATGCGGTCATACTAATCATTACAAATGTGTCGATATAGATGAGGCGTACGAAAAGGAGTTACAGGAAGATATCCACGCAGAATGCATGAAGATTGGTGAAGTGTCAAAGATCACACTGTTTTCCAAGCGGGAGGACGGTGTGGTGGTCATCAAGTTTGCTTCCAGTGGCAGCGCAGCACGCTGTGTGGAAGTGATGAATGGGCGCTTCTTTGCCGGTCGTAAGCTGGAGTGTGGCTTCTGGGATGGCACGGACTATACGCATCGCGAGAGTAAGACCGAAGAGAAGGAGCGTGCTGACAAATTTCAAGAGTGGCTGGAAGGGGGCTCATCATCTTCTGAGAGTGAAGACGAAGAGAGCGAAGAGAAGGCTGGTCAAGAAAAAATGACAGCACCGAAGAGCAGGTTCATACCGGTCGCGAAATGCCTCCTCTTGGTGATGAAAGTGAAGATAGTGACGTGGAAAGCAACGGTGATGCAGACGAAGACAGTTCTAAGACCGTTGCAGACGATATTCATGCTGGTCGAGTCATGCCTGACCATGATCTCGATGAGGACGAATGAGGATCGAAGATCTCAACGGCTATTGTGATTCAAAATTGCCGAAGTGTGCCTAATAAGTTGTTTCAACGGATCCGTGGCAGTTCGTAATGAGAAATTGCGCGTCCCATTGATACCTCGTCCTCGGAGTCTGGTCTTGAGGTCTGAATCCAATCACATCGTATCGAACCGCTATTTTCAATGGAGACTCGGTCAGTTTCGTACTTGTAATTTTGGACAACAGGTGAGGATTTCTCTTCAGCACACTCACTGCCCATACATCTTGATAATCAGGTGAGCATCTGCAGTGATGAAGGTCATGGTCTTTCAACGTACACTGAGCCATGCCAATCTTTTCTTGGTCTTATGTGATTCCTCGTTCTTTCTTTAGTCTTCGACATCAAGGCACCATCGCTTTAAGTAGTAAGTTCGGCAAGGTGTGCACGCTATCTTTGACCCTGCTGATATCTGTGCTGCATTGTGCTGCGTTCTTCTTGCTGCTGCTGCTAATAGCTCCATGACTAGAGTCTTTTTGTAGCTCCCAGCGCAGCCTTGCCCAGGTCGTCGACCAACTTAAATGCTGCCTTGCTCGAGATCGCTATAATTGTTGTTGCTGCCTGCTGCTCTCTTTAAGCGGCCGCCACGGGCTTCTGTGGTGGTGCCAGGAGCATAAATCAAGGAGCGAGCTTCTTGCTATCCAAGCAGTACTAGTTCAACCTTAGCACCATGCCCGACATCATGGATGGATGGACGCAAAAGCCATGGAGTGTGACCGAAGAAATGTGGAAGCGGAAGGCCAAAGGCCTAGAAGACCAATATCAGCGCTTGCTTTCCGATCATCAGGACCTGCGTCTCGAGAAAGCAAAGATGATGGGTGAGCTACGAGTGCTTCAACGCTACAAAGAGACTGCCGAGGATACTATCAGCCGCGAGGTCACCAGCCGAAAGTGCGTTTATTCTTCCGCGCTATTATATTGGTACTTCCAGTGCTGACTTGCCGTGTTGCATTACTTGTATTACTGTCCACAGGATCGAGCACAAAGACAAAGTGTCGGCCACAACTAAGCTGGAACAGTACATTAAAAAATATGAGCGCGAGTGTGAACGTGCGTTTGCGCTTGAGCGCGAAAATGCATTTCTCATGGAGCAAGTCTCGAATATCAAAGGCGAGACTGAAAAACGATTGGATCTACTCAAAGAATTAGAGGATTCTCAGAAGCGGAACGCCCGCCAGAAAGAGAAGCTGCGCGAGTGAGCTTGGCAATTTGGTGGAATTGGCAAGATGATATCTTGGTTAACACATGCTTCCGTGTGTTGCATTGTGCGCCTGTAGGATTGAGGTCGTTGGCATTGAGCATGAGAATACTATTTTGGAGCTAAAGGAGAAGAATCAAAAGCTCAAGCGTAAGTTAGCAGCCACAGAGGAGAATGCTGCTGATAAAGCTGATGAAGCCAAGAACTTGGCCGTCCGATTAGCGGTTCGTACACATCGACTTACGTCTATTCTTCCTACCTACATTATGACTAACAAGACTTTTGGTCTTGTGCTTGCTCCATCAATATAGGCTGTGGAATCTGCGTGGGAAGCGGCCCGTGGTCAGAACAAAACTGCCTTACATGAACTCAAGAAGAAGTGCGCTCTAGCTACTCTCATTCTCGTGCACGGGGGTCGCAATGCTAACATTCTGGTTTGAACTCTTCCAGAGAAGCACTATCGAAGGAACTTGAATCTGTGAAGTCCGACACAAAGGTTCGTGAGTCACTTCCGAAGTATGTTTCTTGAACACTGCGGTTTCTAACCTGAACATGTTCATGCCTTATTTGTCAATAGCATGCAAGCTATCGCATACATGCGTTGGACGTGGAGGTTGAAGCAGCTCAAAGCAAGCTACGCCAGAAAGATCGCTCTATCGAGGAGCTTCGCGAAACGAACTCACGTCTCAAGAAGGATGTGACTCGCTTGACAGCTCGCTTGGAGGATCTCTCGGCAACTCTCGTCGCCACACGTGAACTCATCGAGGAAAAGGATTCTGAGATCGAGCACAAGAATGAGCAGCTTCGCAACAAGAAGACCGAGGTCAAAACTCTTGAGCGCATTGATGACTCGTCGAAGGATCGCATCGAGGACCTCGTGTGCCAGGTAAGCGAGTTGCAGCAGCAGCTATTGGACACTCAAAAGAGTACCTCCGCAAGGTGAAGAAAGACGAGTTGACGCGTGAGAAGCAGCGTGCTCGTGATCGCGCCGAGATTTCCAAGGAGCTCGAGACTCAGCACAAACCTCGCCGGTGCAAAAACTGCAATGAGACTTTCACGACCAAGTCAAACACATCCCTCTCCTGCTCGTTCCACCCCGGCCGATTCGTAGCTCGCAAGTACCCACTTGAAGGCTACCAATGGAGTTGCTGCCAGAAACGCGAGCTATCATCGAGGCCTTGCAAATTTGCGGGTCGCCACATCGAGTCCAAGCTGCTGGACTAAGTCTTCATTCGCTGCGAAGTTCTTGGTTCATCACAGCGTCGTCATGAAATAGAGCTGGCAAAAAATAACACAATAAACTGCTCGTTGACTCTGTTGGTTACGTCGGTTCACATAGCTGCTCTCAGTTTGTTGGCACGAAGAAGCCAAGCTCGTTAGTGTTTGCTGCGCGAAATGCGAGTCAACATCAAAGTGCATGGACTTCAGTTCGTTGTTCCCTGCGGGGAAGGCGCTCAAACCTGTCGCTGGCTCGGTTTAGCCGTCGCTCAACGCTACGCTTTGGCAGCTCCTCATGGTCGATGTCGAACACGCGAGGACGCACACATCAAACAGGGCTTTTTCCTCCCGGCTGCTATTATCAAGTCCAACGGACAAGTGTTGCGGCCAGAAAAGCATATCAACGAGTCATGCAAGGACAACGAGACCTTGACCGTCCAGCTACAGGTGCGAAACCCTGCTACATATTCACATGCCCTTTTCCAAGAAATGGTTTCGTCATGTTTGACCTCATTCGTATGAACAGCAAGAAGTTTCGGTGAACGAAATCGGCACTCCGCAGTTCACGTCATGGACAGTGAATGCCTTCTTCCCTTCGCAAAAGCGTGACGAAGTTTCCATTCCCGCTCATGACTCCAAGGCTGACTCGAAGCAAAACTACTCTCCGAGAATGCAGGCGAAGCAATCTCAACAGCAGCAGGCTGAAGGAAGCATTGGCAACGATAATGATGCCAAAGGAGACGGCTTATCACCTTCTGTTGAAGAACTAAAGGAATATGCTCGCGCCGAGATGCTGCAGCAAGTCAACTCGGGGCAATTCTTATCCGATATGGAGGTGGAGGCTGCATTTATGTATGATTGGAGTCGTCTGCACCCTGAGGAGATTGAAAAGGATCCGCACCAACGCGAGCTTCTCCAGGAGCTACTGCTTCCTCGATTCTCGGAGCTAAATGCTGGCTACATGCACTATGCCACTGGAAGCAGCGAGCTGATGTATGGCATGAACGGTGCAGAATTTTCACACTTCCTGCATGAGTGCCAGATCATACGCCTTCACGATGCAGGTGATCAGAAAATCGTCGAGAAAGTGATATTGCAGTGCTTGCACCACGACACGCTCATCGCTATGCACGATCGAGGCACTTTGTCCAGGGTTGGATTCCTTCATGCTCTACTACGCATGGTGCAGATCGCACCATTCACCAAAGGGTCCTCTTCGTCCTCTTCGTTCTTGGAGATACTGGAAATCACCCTCAATAAACACGTATTCCCCACCATAGCTCGACTCACAAGCGGAACATTCCGAGACCATTCACATCACGACGTAAGTTACTCTGATCGGTTTGCGAATTTGCCGCTTCAATATTAACCTTGAAAGCAAATGCGTGTGACGCCTTTTGTGCTGTGTGACTTCAGAAAATGGTGGCAATTTTTCAGGAGGCCAAGCCGAAGTTGCTCAAGCTGTATGCTAGATACGCCCAAGATCACGCAGCTCGGTCGTCCAGCAGAAAGAAGAGCAGAACTGCCGATCCGGAAGATGTGCCGTCAGTGTCACCGCCGCCGATATCGTCGACGTGGCCGCTATTACTTTCGGCGCCGGGTTTGAAGTGCATGCTGTACGATTGTGGCATGTTTTGTTCCGGCACACCCGAGGAGCAGGAGGCTCTGTTTGACCGTGCCGTGGAGCACAGCTTCTCAGGGATGCGCGAGGTGGAGAACGCTGAAGATAGGACGTTGGTCTTCGCCGAGTTCCTGGAGGTGACTGCGCGTGTTGCTTTAACTGTCCTCGAAAACGAAAATGAACTTCCACCGCGAGACGCGATTAAACTCGCTTTAGATGCTGTCCGCAGCCTGCCTCTCAAGCCGGAAGCCCCGAGGGCGCGCAAGTAAATATTTTCATTGCATTGGCGAAGCGGAAGTAGGTGCTCCGATGGGCTCTAAAACAGACAAAACAAAGGAATAGAACAGACTGCAGCACAGCATTAAATAGCAAAAGGTTCATATTCTGTTCACCAGACAAATATCTTCAGTACCTACAGCACCTTTGCCCGCTGTCTTCTCTGCTGCTGTTCAGGAACTAGCAAGAGAAGTTGAGCAGACTACGCGATACCCTTCTGTCGGGTCACGCCTTCATGGAGGAGCTGTTGTTACTGCTTTACATCAACGCTAGTCGCCGTCCCTCCGACGCGTTTGATTTACGCCACTGCCACTATTCGTACACGTTCTCGAGTGCCTGACTTGTACATGCGGATCATCGATTACTTGAATGAGAAATTCAAGCACTCATACCAGCACTTGGAATCAGTAAGCGAATCACAATTCACCTTTAACTTGCTTCCATTGGAAAGCGTGAAAACCATTCCGCACTCCAGATCACGCGTAGAGCCCACCTCCACAACGGTGCCTAGTCGTTCAAGCTGGTTGTCAACATCGTTGGCAACACCTAGGGTTTTGCCGTCCATCACGTAAAACCTACGTAGTCGGTTGCCTTTCTCCACCTCTGTAAGCCAGCCTCCGTACACAGGGTTCAATTTCTTGCGGCGCCTGCTGCTTAAGTACTTTTGAGGTTGAACTTTTCTGCGTGGCGACAAGCGCTACTGATAATGGAGCGCCACCGTTTAGCCGTCTCATATGACTCAGCGTGAACCTTCCAGATACGACCACTCTTAAGCCGAATTAATAGGCCGTTTGTGTGGCCGTCCCATTCCTCCACGGAGTGTGCCTTATCACAAAGCACGATTTCCGAGTTCGTATCCTTAGCGTATGCCAGCTCGACACCGTGCAGCGTGAAGTAGAGACGCTTCCATCCTTTAAATATTCCAGCTTGCTTGTAGAGCCACCCAGCATGGTTCAATAGCGCCGTCTGCACGTAACAACTCTTCACGGATGTCTTTGGTTGCACTGTCTTGCCATTAGCACTGGCTGCAGCGGCAATAGCACCATACCACAGCATTTGTTCATCATACGAATCGGCATAGCAAACTATCGACACATCTGCGCTCAGTTGAATCGCTAGTCCATTCGCGTGTGAGTCTGCGAATGATACAGACTTAATATATCCAGAGCACTTACGGTCAGGAGAACCGTGCTCGTTGTCGCGGCACTCGATGTAGCCGTCGATACGTACAACGAAGAAACAGCGCTTCCAAGCGTTATTCTTTTCTTGCTTGAATAAGTATCCCTCATGCTGTTCCGACGCGGTCAGCGTGTACGACGTTTTGGATTGGGTGTAAAGGTTTTGGCTACGCTCAATGGCCTTTTCCATGGCACCAAGCCACTGTTCGTACTCCTTCTCGCTAGGACAGCGAATCTGAAGCGTGTTGCTGTCACCAAATTCAAGCAAAAGTCCATAACGCAGGTCATCCATACGCTGCACCGCAATCAACAGGCCGAAACCCTTTGGAGACTGGCCAACACCCTTGCTGTACTTGAATTCAACTCCTGAGAGCACCGCGTAATAGCGTTTCCACGTCTTGAAAGCTCCGTGCCGAATATAAACCCATCCCGCATGTGGGACAAACGCCGCATTCGAGGCGCGGCGAGTGTCAAAGCACGACGGACGCTCACGTTCGTCCTGGTGGTTGCCATTGCTCGGTGCCGTCGTGTAGGAATCTGAAGGGGACTGTCCACGTCGAGAGGACGACAGATACGGGTCGCTGACCCTGGGTTCACGTATCTTGGCCCCGGCTTTCTCCGGGGCCAGGTTACTATACCCTCGATGGCGGTGTCCTCCCTGCTGCAGCCCCGAGCTCTGCTGCCCGGCTAAGTACGCCACGTAGTTGCCCGTACTGATCGGTAGCCCCATGACGGCGTCCTCTGTATCTGCCTCCGCGCTCGAGCTCTCCCCTGACTCTCCACGGGCGTCAAGTCGTCCACCTTCTCCTCCTTCCCACGTTGTGGCATCGTAGCGACCGTGGCGCGTCGATTAAGTACATTGAAGCTCGGCTCGGAGCGCACCACGCGCCCGCTCACGATCGCCTCGTAGTTACCCGTGTCCACGGGCAGCCCGACCACCGTGCGGTCCGCCTCGTCTACTGCGACCGTCTGGGCCAGCGCCTCTCCGCGGCACGGGCTCTCCAGCTCCAGCTCCTGCTCCGGCTCCATGTGCTCCTGGTACACGGTGCCCAGCGCCAGCGTCTGCCGCTGGTAGGCGGGCGACGCGCCGCCGCTCGAGACCGACGAGGCGGCCGAGCTGGTGCGTCTCCGCCGCGCGAGGGTGTCCAGCAGCGCCTGGTAGTTCCTCGTGTTGACGGCGAGGCCGAGCGGCGCCGTGTCGTCGTCGAGGGCCTCGGCCGCGTCCTCTGCAGACTGTGGGGAGCCGTCCAGCGACGGCTTGGCGGACGCCACGCCGCTGACGGGCGTCACGCGCTGCGTGACCATCATTCGCGAGAACTGTCTTGGCGTTTGTATGCTGAATTGAACACTTGGCTGTCGCTACGAGTGCGGAATCGACTCAAGTTGAGTGAAGCGCGTGCGGAAGAGCTCTGGCCAATCAGCGCCGACGCAGCTCCGCGCTTGAGCGAGTTTCTGGGAATGACCGTGTTGGACAGCGAGGAAAAGCAGCAGGGGGATGGGCAAGGACTAGGGGACCTTGCGTTTTTCGCATCCGTGACATACTGGAGCCAAGTGAGAACGAATAAGCCGCCAAGTGCAGTGTTTGTTGGAATCGACGCGCGTGATATCCGAGCCTGGATGTTCGTCGTTACAGTATTTTTGCGTTGCTTGGGTTCATGGAGCCATGTCTTGCTTGATTCTGGAGCTGCACATCGAGATAAGTACAGGAACTCGTTGGGGTCAGTGCAGTTTTGGCCAACTTGGTGCGCGGTGACTGAGGGATGGAGGGACTCGCAGCTCTGAGAGCTCCTTATTCCGCTGATCCTGAAGCGGCAACCACATCCGATTGATTATCGAGTAGAAATGCACCTCGGCAAAATGGGCGGAGCCAAGTGCTGACGAGTGCTGACACCCAAGGTGGCACATTTCTTGTCAGCAGAGTTGAGGGGAAAGGCATCGCCGAAGGATGCGCATGCCAGCTAGCTGCCATGACATCGCGCCTTCTGGCGCTATTAACTTCGCCGACCCGGATGGTCGGTTAACCGGACGCCTCTGATCCATCGACTGAACTTTGGCGCAATGAACTCGGCGCTGCATCTGCTGGCAGCGCAGGTGATCTTCGGCAAGAGCGCCACAGATGCGGCTTCCAGAAGGGCGTCAAGTGGCAAGTGTACCGTATGCTACGTAGCAGTGCTACGTTGCATATCCGTCTTCAACCAGACCGCAAGCAAGGGTTTCAAATCGTGGATTATGCCGTGGACACATTCCAGAAGGACACCATCGCGCTAGCTCTTCCCAACGCCATCTCTTATCACGCGAAAAAATGCCGTCACTCATGCCAGCTAGCGCAACTGAGACGGTTCCTCTTCGTTGGACTGCGTTGCGTGGTTCAAGCAGAGGCCGCACAAACTTGTCCGAGTCCTTTAAGCGACATATTGACCTTGCGCCAAACTTTGAGCAGACCGCACGCACACGAGCGAGCGAGCTTCGTGCACCCGCTCTCCCGGCATTTATGCGGCCATTCTGTCTGTAGTACTGTACAGGCTGCGTCGAACCGCCAAATTGTCGAAGCCGTGTTCCTTGCACCGTTCCCGCTTCTCGTGCTGTTTGCAAACTAATGGCGATAGTTGTCCCTTCTTTGGGGCCTTACAAACGCTTGATCGTCCTTCGGCCCTGCCGCCTTAGTTTTCGACCGCCCCGCTTCATGTACTCTACCGTGTTCTCGCTTCTCTTACGAATTTTCTTACCTCCGTTAGCAGTTTACGTTTGGTACCCCTCACTGCAAAAATGTTTCGGCAGGTCCGACAATCATCATGGCCACGCATCGGACGTGTCCACATTGGATTGCGCTCTTGCTCTTCTCAAAATTGAACGTGAAGGGCGAACAGGTTCTGTTCCGTTTTGACAGCAGACTTCGTGATTACCTTAGCGCCAGAAGATCCGCCATAAATGTAATGATCGTTGAGTATTACAGCTTGCAACTGGTATCGCCACTGCAAGTCCGACTTGCTTGACTTGTCGAGCGTGGGCTTGGCACAAACCCCGTGCATACGAAAAATTTGCATCCTTTCTCGTGGCACTTGTTTCGACCACCATGACCTGGACAAAAGCCTCGTACATACGTTGGCCAGAAATTGAAAACCCATTGCTGTTCTCTTAACGCGTATGTGCAAGTTGTAACCACTTGCATTCGAGGAGGTGGCCCTTGCTCGGGCATCCCCGCACATTTGTGAAGCTATAAGGACTTCATCTTTTCTCCGTCTTCATGCTCACTTTCGACAACGACTCATTGCAGTGACCACCGATTCCATAATCGCTTTGTTGCAGCAAGGCTTTTGTGTTAGCTTCCAAATGCGAAGTTGCTGTCTTTCTTGCTGTCTAGTCTTGCGTTTTTAAGGTCAAACCCGTGGTAACCTCAGATGGAGCCGCATCGTTAAAAATTGTTCAACGCTTTTAAACTTCTCCCGAATCGGTTGGATGCGCCGTTGAAGGATGTCGATGAATCGGGAGTCCCGATCGGGAGAAGTTCCCGATTGATCGGTCGGTGTGCCCAAATCCGCTCGATACCCGAACTCCATTGCCCCACCACTGGATGACAGTGTCATGCGTGCCATGTCCACTTTTGCCTTTCAACGACTTGGTCTCCTTGGCTGCTTGGATGGCGTGCGCGGAGCTTCGGCTGCGTACTGGAACGTGGGAGACTTCCCACGAGTCATCGACATCCTTCAACGGCGCATCCAACAATTTAGCCGAGCCGTTTGCCGTCGACGCCATGCATTCTGCAACCAATTGAACGTTCTCAACATGCTTTTACGCACCATGATTGTGGCGCCACTCAGTTTCTCTACCAAACCATGAGAGTTTGTCGTCTTTGCGGGTGTTACGAGAGACATCCGACGCGGTTAGCTGATGGACGCTAATAGCAGTACGGTTTCGTCAACAAATTAGCGCACCGGCAGGCACGACAAAGAGCTCTCGCAACCAAGCTCGGCGGCGGAGCGTTGAAGTCTTCATTTCGTTGAGATCGCTCCCTTCCAACCACTTCGTTATAATACAACCGACACACCATCATGTTGAAAGAGCTCTCAATTTCGAAATGCTGCGACTCCATCCTGAAACACCGCTGTAGCGAGACGCAGTCAACGGAGCCATCGCTACATAACTCTAAAAAATTAACGCGTTACTTTGATTTATAACAAGACCAACTGCAAAAGGATCTACTCGACAGCGACACCCGACTGAGAATTGCCGAGTTTTTGGTGTTGCTCTTGTTGCTGGTGCAGCTGCTGCTCTTGCTGGGTCAGCGACAGCATACGCAGACGCTGGAGCTCCTCTTCCAGCACGAAGCCCTGCTTACGCTCGTCGATATAGCGAGACTCGAGTTGCCCGCAGCGGTGACGCAATTCGTCGTTTTCTTCTGAAAGGCACTCTATTTCCAATGAGCGGTGGCGTGCATCCCGTTCTGCCGCGTTCAGCATTAGCTGGAGCGACTCGTTCGCTCGTGTCAGCGTATCCACCTGCATGTAAAGCTCCCGCTACATTGACCAATAATGAAAGCAACGCACAACCACATTAGCCAGAAGACCAACGTAACGCACCACTGAGGATGTACAGAATAAACGCACCGTTTCCTCATCAGTATTGTTGCTGTAGTTGCGGCATGCAAGAACCATAACGTGTGAGAGATAGAGATAAATGAACATTTCAAGTAAACAGCAGATTCAAGCGTGTCGGTACGCACAAGCCGGTTTGTTGACGCTTGAGCTCGTTAATCTGCGAAGGGATAGTCATGAGCTGGTGCTGTTGCTCCTGAAGTACGCTGATGATCTGCTTCAGGTCGTGCTGCTGGCGGATGAGAGACGCAATTGTCTG
Source organism: Phytophthora constricta (assembly GCA_011947335.1). NCBI lineage: Eukaryota > Oomycota > Peronosporomycetes > Peronosporales > Peronosporaceae > Phytophthora > Phytophthora constricta. The sequence goes on along the minus strand of JAAVTI010001455.1, from coordinate 14,965 downwards.
CTGCTGTTGGAGAAATTGTGCCGCCGAAATCGTGATTGGAGCCTGGGAAGACCCTACAATGCCCCCGTTGCTCTGCAGAAGCTGCGACGTCGGTGTGGTCGATCTAACTAAGACCGGAGCGGTTGTGATGGATGTCTCCGTGGCACCGGTCGAGGCTACCGTAACGGCTGCAAGGGCCACAGAAGATAGCGCATCCACACTCTCCGTCTCTGGGAGGGCCTGGAGACTAGCATAGGCAGCTGCATTCGCTTCCTGCTGTTGCTGCTGATTACCGCTGGGATCTACCATATCCATTGGCTCAGCAAGCTCGCGTGTAGGACTTTCACTGCGTCGACGAGATTTACGCGCGGAGGAAGGTTGTTGAAGCCGAGGCATGGACCGTGCCACACGCTGCGACTTTGGTTTCGTCTTAGTCCGGTGTTCCGCGTTATCAAAGCTGCGACTGAGCTGATTACCCAGCTGCGGGGTGTTATCAACCGGATTTGCTGAGATAGACGTTGTGGTCACGAAGCGATGATCGTACAACTGCTCACATTCAGTTCCATAGACGACAACGTTAGGATCCCTATGCAAGAAAGGTCGGCGAAACTATCGCGACGCTTACGTCGTCCGCGTTCTTCCTGGAAGTGGGCGAGTCCGAGGCCAGTTCAATAATGGTGAAGCGGCCTCTACGCTTGATCCTTCAAAAATTTAGCGACAACCGATGCAAAAGTGAGCTAACACCCTGCTCTCCAGATTGACGTGGCGCGACCAAAGGCAGCTGAAACGCACCGACGAGCAGACGGCTTGGCTTTCTTTGGCGACGAGAACTTTTGCGACGGCGAATCGATCACTGCAGGGGTAGCACTGGCCGCCGTCGGGGTCGACACTTCGCTAGTCGAGTCCATGGCAGATACCTCCATCTAGCAGCATTCCCCCTTCCGTTAAAGCAAGTTCAAAACCAATCATCATCGCATCGTCCCGTACATATCACGTACATTAGCATCAATAACCATCCCCGCGTCGACGAGGGCCGTCACGGCTTCCGCCGGTTGCGTATGCGTCTCCGGGGGCTCTTCGGCCTTCACCAGAGCGTCCATTGCTCCGCTCGCAATGGGGAGTTCGACCGAATCGAAGCTGGGGAGCTTTTGCTGCGGCGGAGCGGGCTGGATAGAGGCCAGATCGCCGCTGCTGCCGCTGGGCGTGGGCGTGTCCGCCGCCGGGAAGTCCACCACCGACACCGCGTCGTCCTGGAACGTGGGCGACGACAGCCGCGAGCAGGGCGAGGCGGGGATGATCTCAGTGATGGTGAAACGACCCTTTTGCTCGACGCGCTTGCGGCGCGACTCCATGGCTGGCTGCGGCGCTGCTGCTTGGCGCCCGAGGCCGGCTGGCTCCCTCTGCGCCGGTGGAGGTGTTGTGCGTCCTGGTTCAGAATTAGCCAAGCTGTCCATACTTACATAAAACGGACCGCATCGCGGACCTGCACCTGTTTAAGTACGAATAAACTTTTACCGAAGAGGGTATAATTCTACCCGGTTGTATTTGTCCACTACACCCTGAAATGGCACTAAAACTTTGACTGGGGATTCATTCCCTGAGGTTCGAGTCAGTTGGTCCAGCCCCAGCAGAGCATATGGAAGTCGCGCCGTCGGAATCCTCGGGCCTGACGCCCCTGCCCGTGGAGCCCGCGCAGCCCTCCTCGTCCGTGTCTCCAGCGCCTTCGCTGCCCTTGTCGGTGTCGATGCCGCCTCCCGCGGGCTCGTCGACGCACTCGAGCACGCGCAAGTTCGGCGCGAAATGGGAGATTAAATACGCGGTGGCCGTCACGGAGCGGGACGCCACGGGCGCGCCCACGCGGGCCATCTGCCTTATGTGTCAGACATTCGACAAGGAGGCGCTGGTCGGCGCCAAGCGCAAGCGCACCAGCCGCGTGCGCAACTTCACGTCGCCCTGGAGACCCGACAACATGAAGCGCCACATGGAGCAGCAGCACCCCATGCGCTGGGACGAGTACCAGAATCTGGGGGATAATGACAGACGATTGTTCTTCACGGCTTCCGCTCGAGCCTCGCGCGAGGATCTGGCGATGTCGTCGGCAGGAGACGTGGCTTCGAGTATGCCCAGCGACTTCACCCGTACAGCTGCAGCCGCCGCCGTGGCAGGCCAGTCGCGCGCGTTCCTGATTGACAAGGACGTGGTGAGTGACCTGATCGGCGACGTGCTGTTTGAAGCTGCTACTGGAGACCGGCGCAACGCCTGGAATGTCCCCGTGACCTTCACGCTGCAGGAGGAAGGCAGCTTGGATTCGGACAGCGACGGAGTGGACATGAACGAGTCACGCTATGTGGCACGGGTCGGGTCCTTATTACGGTTTAATACGTGCCTGAAGTATGTGGCGATGGGCGTCTCGTTCTCTCAAGTTGTGTCGATTTTCCAGCAAACAGCCGAGGAGACGGGCATGGAGGTGAGTCTGAATGGCGCGACGTTCACGCAGCAGCAGCTGGCGACCTTGTGTCGAGTGGCATGTGCTGTGAACCTACAGACTCTCAAGGATGCATTGCATGATGTGTGGGCGTTTGCAATTAGTCTGAAGAGAGGCAATGGCGCAGGCTCGCCCTATCTGGATGTTCGCGTACGCTTCCAGCGCGATGGACGATTGCAGGATTATCATTTAGTCGCAGTCCCTATTCGGGAGGAGATGCCGCAAGCCAGTGAGCACCAGTGCGACGCTGTGGTTAAATGTTTGGACGTGGTGGCGCCAGCGTGGAGGACTCAGCTGATCGGGGTTTCAACCAACGGTTCAGCCACCCAAATGACATCATGCGCCCGAGGGCTGGTAAATCGTTTTAAGGATGATTGTGTAGCTTCAATCTTTTGCGACTGGGGAGCCGAAGAGCGGTTTGAACAGGTGATGCAAGAGGCTTTTAAAGCGCTGTGCAATCATCGATTCATGTCAGCACTAACTGCGCTGACTGGTCATCTGCGTCGCCAGCGTGCTTTGATCCGGGATATGAACGGGGAGATGTGTCCGAAATTCCAAGAAGGCCAGTGGCGATCAATGGCTAAAGTTTTACAGTGGTTCAGTGAGAAACGCGCACGTCTCGTCAAATTTATCAAAGAGACGCAGGCAGCATGTGCTCCTGGGATGGAATGGTGGATCACGGTCCTTGCTGTGAATACCGTCATGGATCGCGTGAACTTGGCTATGGCACAGTTGCGGGGGCCTATTACACAGTCCTCCCTCCGACGCGAGGATTACCTGGCTAAGCTCGTAACTGACCTAGCTGAAATGACTGGTGCATCAGGGCCACTCGCGGCACCACCTGCTGCAATGGTTCAAACCAATTACGAAATTGGAGAGTTTACGTTGAGTCCCAATGCAACACTCTTGTTTTTGAAAGAGCAAGGCAGTTTTGCGATCGAGACTTTGAACTACTTGATGACAGATTTCCCAGCTTGTTGTCAAGCTGCCGTTGACTCTACGGCACGCTTTGTGCTTTCCATCATTGCTCAAACGCATCGAATCATCACCGACAACAGTGAACACAGCAGCATTACGTCAAGTTCAAACACTAGAATGCCTTTACGGACCAGCGTGCCTCCATTTCTCCCTCAAGTTTTGTGCAGAATGCGAAACCATGAGTTTGTCACCGAAGTACAATTACAGCGGGTGCGCCTGCTGGAACACTTCACGGTTGATCAAATTGAGCAGATTGAGGACCAGCATCGTAATCTTCGAACAGCTTATCAACTAGAAGACCACGTGAGCCAGCAACTCAATGCACTACCTGCCACTGCGTCCTTTACAGAAGCCTGGAAAGATGGCCGATTTGGAGGCAAAGACTGCCGACTTCTTCGCGACTTTTGCGGGGCTATTGCATCCGCAACTTCCGACCCGCATGTGCTCGCAACCGAGGCCGAGTTTTCGCTGATTAACTGGAGGAGGAGCCCGTTTGGTCTGTCACTCATCGATTTTTCGTTGGAGGCGATTTTGCACGCTCAGCAATATTTTACTCTATCTCGCTTACGTGAGTAGTGTAGTTTAACTGATGATGGATTTTTCGATGAAAGGTGAGATCGCCACAAGAGCACAATCCTAAATCACAATTGTCAAGATGTGAGAAAACGCTTCTGGTTATCGTTTCATGTGGTTTACAACAATATGCGTCCTCCACGAGTTGAGCTTCCGAGCTTGCAGCTTGCACGGTTACTGAAGCTGACAACGCCTGATTCAAAGCAGCATGTGATGGATGAAGATTAAAGAACATTAACTGGCCTCAATCACTGAGGACTTTCGCTACGAATTTTATGATTAACGAGCTCGAATGTGCAGCTATAGCCTCATACAGCGCTGCCACGGCCGCTAAGTAACTGTGGTAAGAGGGCGAGAAGTTCGGCACTCACCAACCCAAAAATGGATAACCAACGAAGAGAAGTCTGTCTGCCTGTAGCCCCGTAAGTGGTTGATATATCGACTGTCTTTCGCATCGAGATGCCGATGTTGTTGCCCACAGCACCCACCTTGTGCGAACAGCTCCGGTCATATCGGAAAGAGTGGGGCTACTTTGGTCCGCCATTCTTGTTTGATCATTCAGTGACATTCATCTTACCCGCGTGCCCTGCCGCACCCACCAGTGACAACCAATAGACCAACAATAAGCGCGGTGTTCGACATCTTCATCGCTGACCAGTTTCGAATCGATGAGAAAACAGCGAAGGCATCATTTCGTGCTGTGAAATATCCTTCGGTTGTCCGTGTAGCTTCCTGATTTGTGCTTCAGCGGCAGCGTGACTTTACACGAGTTTTCATAAGGCTAGATGGTGACAGAGCGTGTGAAAAACTTGGAACAGGTCGGATGCTGCTCCCTACATGCAACCACCTCGTTCAACGTATGCACGTCAAACCGAGTACAATGCAAATTAATCTTGAGTTGATTAGCTTGTGCAGACTATGAGTAGTGTTATGACAGTGACGAGGACGCTAATAGAGCAAATAGTGGCGAACACCGGGAACTTGTGCCGGCGGTCGGTCACCTTCACGAGCTGCTCCGGCGGTTCCGCGGCATTTGTCCGCACCCGCGGATCCACTGCGTCCACACCATGTCCACCCTGCCAACAGCAAATACACAATCAAGTAAGGTCGCTACCCTTGTATCTGTACGTTCACTAAGGTCCTACGCACCCAATAGTCCGGGATAATCGTAGCGTCGATCAGTGCTAGGTCAGTGTTGCCTTGATCCCAGTCCCCGACTGCTAAGTGCTTGACCACTTCAACTCGCTGCTCCTCCTTCTCCATCCATTTGTTTTTATCGGCAGCAGTCGCCCCTAATGCAATCAGCACACACGTGCTCAGAAGCACCCACACAAGCTGCGCAGAGCTCACGTGTCTTGCCATTATTCACCTCCCAAGAGCAAGAGCCAAAGAAAGTAACGAATCCTCGCGAAACGACACACCCCACATGGCTACATTTCATAGACTCCAATCAACGCTCTTCCCGCGCAAACTTGGTTTGCATAAAAGAGCCCGCCAACGCAGAGCCACCGCCTCGGCGACCATCACTCCATTCCGCATTCTGACGCGTTGGCAACAGGACAGTTTCCAGCACGCGTGACGATGGTGGCGAGCGCGCTCCTCGATGACGCCGCGGCGCAGCAGCAGCAGGCGGTACCGGACCTGGCGGCCATGCATAAGATCGAGGAGGAGGAGCGCAAGGCGCGTGAGGCCCGGCAGGCGAAGGAGGCCCCGGCCGGGCCCGTGGAGGTTACGGGCGAGAAGATTAACAAGCTGGACTCGCTGCTGGAGAAGGCCAGTCTCTACTCGAGCTTCCTGTCGTCCAACATGGCCAACGCGGCCACGGTGGTGGACACTCCGGCGGAGGAGGACGCTCCCCCAAGGGCAAGCGCAAGCGCGGTAAGAGAGCGGACGCCAAACAGAAGAAAGCCAAGACGGGCGCGGACAAGCTCAAGGAGGTGCAGGAAGACGCGGCGCTGGACTCGCGCCAGCAGCCCCAGAAGGTGCAGTTCCAGCAGCCCAAGCTCCTCACGGGCGGCACGCTGCGCGACTACCAGCTGGACGGCATTCGCTGGCTGTGCAATCTGTTTGAAAACGGGTTGAACGGCATCTTGGCCGATGAGATGGGACTGGGAAAAACCATTCAGGTGATTGGGCTGCTGGCGCACCTGAAGGCGCTCGGGGTGAGAGGCCCGCACCTGATTGTGGCGCCGCTGTCGACGCTCATGAACTGGGCCACGGAGTTCCGTAAGTGGGCGCCGAGTATGCCGGTGATCGTGTACCATGGAACGAAGCAGGTGCGGCGGGAGATTCGACGCAAACACCTGAGCCGCAAGCGCATGCACGACGTCGATTTCCCGGTGATCATTTCATCCTATGAGATGATGCTATCCGACGCTAGGACGTTTGCTTCTTCGGGTTTCGTGTGGAAGTATATGGTCATTGATGAGGGACATCGGCTGAAGAACATGGACTGTCTGCTCGTGAAGGAGCTCAAGCGCGCGTTCCGAAAACAGACTGCTTTTGACAGGAACCCCGCTGCAGAATAACCTCACGGAACTATGGTCGCTGCTGAATTTTATCCTGCCAGACGTATTCGATGACCTGGAGCTCTTTGAGAGCTGGTTCTCGTTTACGCATGATGCCGCTGCGACGGCCGCCGCAAACAATGAAGAGATTGCTTCGCAGGATGTGCTGCATGGCGAGAAGAAACTGGAAGTGATCACCAAGCTACACGAAATTCTGCGCCCGTTCCTTCTCCGCCGACTAAAGGTTGATGTGGTAGAGGAGATGCCCTCAAAGACAGAGATCTTCGTGTATTGCCCCATGACTGAGTTGCAGCGCACTTATCAGAAAATGATTCAGGATGGCACGCTTGCGAAGGCTATGGTGGAAAAGTACGGCGAGTTCCAGGCCCGGCAAGCATTCAAAACGAAAACCTTGAGAAACCGAATGATACAGCAGCGCAAGTGTTGCCTACACCCTTACTTATTCGATGAACCTTTATCGGCTACGGGTGAAGTGACAACGGATGAGAATATGGTGCAGGTATCGGGCAAGATGTTGATACTGGACCGGATGCTGAGAGAACTCAAGCGTAAGGGCCACAAGGTGCTTATTTTCAGCCAAATGACGAAGATGTTGGACATCCTGGAGGACTTCATTCGTATGCGAGACTATAGCTATTGTCGCCTGGACGGTAGCACGCACCTCAATGAGCGTGTTGAGCAGATGGAGAAGTTCAACAAGGTTTCTGCCGGGGAAACCGCTACCAACGATGATGACAACGTGTTCATCTTCATGTTGTCGACACGCGCTGGTGGTCTTGGTATCAATCTCATCGCAGCTGATACCGTTATCTTTTATGACTCAGATTGGAACCCACAGCAGGATAACCAGGCAATGGATCGTTGCCACCGAATCGGTCAGACACGAGAAATCATTGTGTACCGCCTCGTATCTGAGAACTCTTTTGAGGACCGCATGAACCAGCGCTCATTTGAGAAGCGTAAGCTCGAGCGTGTCGTTATCCAGCGTGGTGAGTTCAAACAGAAGAACACGGGACCAACAACTTCGGCAGTTCTTACAAATGCTGAATTGGAGGCCCTTCTGAAGGACGACGTGCACATCCGTGCGGGCGTCGAGAGTGGTGGCATTCCCGACGACGAACTGGATCAGATTCTGGATCGCGAGCTGGTTGTCAGGAGTTTTGTGAATCGTGCACGGGATGAGAACAGTGACGGAACGACCTCAAGTGATGGCTTGCTGAGTTTCAACGGCAAGGGCTACGAGGTTGCAGAGAATGCGCCAACGTCCACCATGGAAAGCTTTTCATAGATTTCTTTCATCATTTAAAATGATGACATTTAGTCGATAGGCAAGGTAGCTGAGTTACTCTTTCATATACGTACCCCAGTTAGCTGGGACCGATTACAGCGTGGTTCGACTACACCCAGCTCCTGCAGTTGCAAATTCATTTCTTGGCGCCCATAGCAATGTGGAGGGTTTTCATAAGCGGTTCCTGTTCTTGAAGGAACGTGGTAATGAAAGCGGGCGGTGAGGGCATCGTCGAAAGGAGAAACACTAAGCGGCGCGCAGCGTTGAGATACAGAGGCGAATGGCGCTGCGCTTGGATTTCTTCTGACAACACCTTCGAGAGCATGTCTTCAATGAGGCTGTAACAAGCAACGTGTCAGACATCAGCAACAGGAGGAACACCACAAGTTTATGCGTGTACTTACGCTGCGTCAATTAGCTGCGAACTGGGTGACATAGACACACGATGGTGGACCCACTGCCATAGCTGCGCGCGAGATATCTCGGCCGTGGCTGAGTCTTCGACGCATCCATTCACAACGACAGTACCACGTCCGTACAGCCAGTGAAGAATGTACAAAAGCGCAATGCGCACGTTCATCTCCACCGATCGTAGCGTCACGCTCCCCTTTGGAAGAGAGAGCAGCTTCTGGGCAACGAGCGCTTCATTAGCTGGCCGAAGAATGAGACCACTGCCGGTTTTGCGTGCTGCCGTAAAAACTTGTTGCACCGGACGCACAAGTGCCAGGTCGTACACAAGCGCTCCATCTGATCCAGCGAGGGCTTCCATGTTCTTGCCAGCTAGAGCTTTCTCGATAGCTTCAGCCTGCGATATTTCGGGAGGTAGCTCTGCGAGAACAAATGGGACCATCCCGGTTGTGGCTGGCGCATTACGGCGCTTACACGTGAGAATAAGCAGCTCCATGTAATTCCTTTAAGTGAGATATACAATAATGTGGTTAAGTATTACGTCGCATGAGCTAATAAAAAGATGAAAATCTTACCTGAGAAAGTCAGACTTCATCGAGACATATTGCTGGCGGTCTGGTAACAAGCAGTCAGGGCGATGACGAAAATTGGTCACGATAGATGCAGTGTAGTCCCACATGCCGCAGTTCAGGCCCGATGAGTGGTGGCGCAGCTCGAAGAGGATCTCGTCCATCTCAAATGCTGCAAAAATGTTCTCAATCAGCACTGTCGCCTTAATGCTCCCCTGCAGATGACGCCAAGGTTAATCTTTATAGGGGCGGAAGCAACAGAGGGAAGTCAAGCCCAAATGCAAAGCACCTTTGAAAGCCCCAGTTTCTCTTCTGTGAACTCGAAGATTTTTCTCCACAGTGCGGCTTCCGCGTAGCCTTCCAGCTGCATTTAACACATCCGTTAGCGCTCGCATGAAGACAACTTCAGTATGGGGGTTAGTACCTTAGGGAGATACAGAAACGGCCCTGCACCATTATCAAGAAGGCGTTTGCCGCTGTAAAATCGCACCGCCACCAATTACTTTAGTGCATAAGTCGTATCATAAGCGAAGTTGACATAAAGGTTGTCACTTACTTGTGAAAAAGGTGCAAAGCAATATCGAGCAGCGCTCCTGACACAACCCGTCCATTTACAATCACATGCTACAGAAAGCGAACGTGTTACAACATGCAGCATACGAAGAAATAGTAGTCTATAATGCTTCTGGGGACGTACCGGTTCCTCCATGTTCCATGCTCTTGGGCGGATAACAAGCAGTGCAGGGTCTGCCACAAGTTTTTGACCGGACACCTCCAGCATTCCTCGAGCTGCTTGCACAATGTTAAAGTGGCCCTGCAGAGTATTGGTCCACGTCGGGCAGTGCCGTCGTCGAAATCAACTTGCACTCCCTAATTCAATCCAATCAATATAATATCACCACATGCACACATTAACACACGAAAAACTCCCCATACATAGACCGTTCTATCACTCGCACCTGTGCTCCCGAGTTCAAAGCAGCGAATAAGAACTCGCGGTTTGCAGGAGACACGTCACCAACATCCACCCGGCGATCCAGCAGCTTCTTTGGCTGCGGATCAACTTTCCAGCTCGCATCCTCGCGGATTGCACGCGTCTCCTCCAGGAAATGGGGCATTGCTCCCTGCTGTTCCGTCGCCAATCGACGAGCTTGACGCCTCGCATGTAGCTACAGTCACCACACACACAAATCCGCCAACCCAGTCAAATCTCATGCAATTTCATGAGCCAACTTCAATTGGACCGATTGATATTCAAACGCTTGTAGAACCTGCTCGACTTGTTGCTGAAACTCGACCGCCAGCTCCCCACGAACTCCACGGCCGCAGGAGTCAACACAGCGTCGAAAACGTGCTGCGGACAGTCGGCATCTCTTGGCGCAACGAATATGTGCACCGAGTGCTCAACTGAAGGCGCTTGGGGCGCTCTAAGCTGCGCTTGCAACCGACTGATGCGCTTCATAGTCAGTCGAGGAATGCAGTGAAAGTGATTCACACCCTGATTCTTTTTTATTATGTAGGGTAGGGCGTGACGCAGCCTGCGTAATAGTAAAAAGCATCATTTGGGGGCTGGACGCGAATGGAGCAGGAGTGCCGCGTCCGCCTGGTGTTCGCGGACGAGCTGGGGCGCCATGTGCAGCGACTCCGCGGCTTCTCGTCGTGTTGGTACCTGGTGCCTCGAGACGTGAAGCTCGTGGGCGACTTGGCGCACCTGCTGCTGCGGGAGTTTGGGCTGCGCAAGAGATGTCCGCTGGGCCTGGAGCTGCGACTGGAAGACCTGCCGGTGCTGGCCACGCAGAGCATCCGGATCGTGCGGGACAACGACTCCATTGCGGTGCAGTGTCCGCTTGTGGGTGGGGATAGCAGTAGCAGTGAGGAGGAAACAGAGCGAGGGAAGAGAGCTCGGAGCAACAAGCGGGACAAGAGGAAGGAAGAAGAGGGGGCCGTGGCTGTGGCTGCGAAGCGTGGGAAGAAGCAGAAGAAGGTGAAGAGTGTGCTGAATGGTAGACGCAAGGGTCAAACCAGCAAGAGTTCAAAGGTGACTACGGAGACGACACGAGACGCTGCGAAGAGCAGTGAGGGTAGTGACTGCGACAGTAGCTCCAGCAGCAGTGGAAGCTCCAGTTCTAGCGACAGCGACAGCGACAATAGTGATTCCTGTTCTAGTTCGAGCAACGGTGAGTCAGATGATGAACCTGCAGCGAAAACAAAGCAGAAGCCCCGGATACCTCGCACCACCACGAACAAGAGTGCAGCTGCGAACGAAAAGGGAGCTGCTGTGAAAAGACCTGGTCCTCAGGCAAACGCAGACCAACCGAGTGCAGCGGCTGTCGAAAAGGGTCCTCGTAGGAAACGTCGAAGGTTGAGAAATCGACCCCGGAAGGAGGCACAAGGATTGACAAATGGCAGCAATAACAAGACAGTATCGGAAACGGCCTCTCGAGCTCAAGAAAATGGTCAAAGAGGCAATGCAATTGAACCGCGTGGCTTTCCTCGCGCGAAGGCGCATTTCCATTTTGACGAAAAGTCTGGCGATCAAGTGCCAGTAGAGCATAGCGAAGACCAGACTGATGCTGATCCGAACTGGGAACCACAACACTCTACTCCACCAGAACTAGCCAAGTATGGTCCGTCTTCGTCAAGCAACCAACAACACGAGAGGCTTCTTCGTAATTGCCAATCTCGATCGTCGGAAAGTTGGAGTAAGGAGCAACCCGGCGTGGATGTGGATGCAAGCAGCATTGCTCCTAAGCGCAAGGCAAAGGGTAAATACGAGGAACGCTGGAAGAGGCCATATGAAATCGTTGCGACGGTGCTCGATAAGAAATCGGAGGAGTCAAGTGAGAGAGGTTCGCTGAGTGCGGTAGGTTGACGCACCTTTCACTTTGATGCGTAATTTTTCTAACTTGTTTCGGTTGTTGCCTTGCTACAGAATCTATCGGAGCTGTTGGCTTCATATCCCAGCGCCTCTCCTCCTCGTTTTCAAGAGAAGGATATACTCGCCTTCAAGACACTGACGCTGTGTCTCGAAACGTGGCAGCCTAAATTGAGTGATTGGGAATGCGGTCAGGTGCAGACTGCTGACTCCTCTGGGAGCACTATCGAGTTGTCATCTTGGACGCTCGAAGTCGGCGGCGCAAACGATAGCGGTCCCAGTTCGGTGAGTTTCCACAGAGCCCCAAACAGCGAGTCGCGCTCTGTGCAGACAAGCGAGATCAGCGAGCTACGATACTTGGACGGGCCAACCTACCTATCACTGCAGCAAGCAGGCAACCAAGGCAAGGATAACCTGCCACCTAGTTCTCAGCCTGCAGCGAATGAATAAAGCCAAGGAGCCTAAAGAGCCTTTGCTTTGCCTATTACCTACATCGCAAGTCGGTCAATCAGTGAGAACCTCTTCGTGGCGCTCACTTCAACTTCAACATCCTGATAATGTCGGATCGCTTGCTCATGCCGGCGATACTGAGCAATCGTCAAGTGGATGAACTTCACGCGTACGTTGCGTCCTGCGGGGTACGAGCGCGTCTTTGTGGGCGTCAGGCGATATAAGCCGCGACGGGTACGTCATCCCTTGCCTCGATTGTCGGCTAAGTCGGTGCCGAGTCCTCCTGCGCATAGCAAGCGATCAATCCTGCCGACGATCTTACTGTGTCTCTCTGCTGTAGCCTTTCATCACCAGGAACACCACAGCCTCGTATGCACAGCTAACGACTAGCACCCGATACATCTATCGCCTGCCACGGGCTTCCTCACGACTCACGCTGCAAGACGACTCCGCTAGCAATCGCATCTACCCAGTTAGCGCATTCGACCCAACACGTTGAACGCCATCTCTGCTAGCTAGCACATTTGTTGCTCGCTTGTTTTCCTTTAATTTCGGGTTATGAAGACTACATGCACGAAAAACAATGCAAACCAACTGCTCAACATCTTTACTATCTGCTCGCCGACGCCGACGCTTACACGCTCGGGCCGTACACCGACAGGTCGTTGTCCGGCAGGATGAACTGCTTGAAATTCTCCTTGAACGACTTGGCCAGCTTGAGCGCCGTGGCGTCGAAAGCCGCCTTGTCGGTCCACGAGTCCTTCGGGTTCAGGATCTCCGACGGCACGCCCTCCACCGTCGTCGGGATCTCGAAGCCGAACAGCGGGTCCTTCACGAACGTCGACTTGTTGATGCTGTCGTCCAGCACCGCGTCCACGCACTTGCGCGTGTACGGCAGCTTCATGCGCTTGCCCACGCCGTACACGCCGCCCGTCCAGCCCGTGTTGATCAGGTACACGTGTGTGTTGTGTTCCTGCAGCTTCTTCTTCAGCAGGTCCGCGTACTTGGTCGGGTGCAGCGTCATGAACGCCGCGCCGAAGCACGTCGAGAACGTGGCCTGCGGCTCCGTGATGCCGCGCTCCGTGCCCGCTACCTTGGCTGTGTAGCCCGACAGGAAGTGGTACTGTGCCTGGCCAGCCGACAGCTTCGACACGGGCGGCAGCACGCCGTACGCGTCGCACGTGAGGAAGATCACGGCGTTCGGGTGGTTGCCGCGCGAGTTGGGCTGGTGGTGCGGGATGTGGTAGATCGGGTACGACACGCGGCCGTTCTCCGTCTTGCTCGAGTTGAAGTAGTCGGGCTCGTTGTTGGCGTCGATCCACACGTTCTCCAGCATGGCGTTCGGCCGGATGGCGTTGTAGATGTCCGGCTCGTTCTCCTTGCTCAGGTCGATGGTCTTGGCGTAGCAGCCGCCCTCGAAGTTGAACACGCCCTCGTCGTCCCAGCCGTGCTCGTCGTCGCCGATGAGCTCGCGCTTCGGGTCGGCCGACAGCGTCGTCTTGCCCGTGCCCGACAGCCCAAAGAAGATGGCCGTGTCGCCTGCCTTGCCGATGTTGGATGACGCGTGCATGGCCATCACACCCTTCAGCGGCAGGTAGTAGTTCATCATCGAGAAGATGCCCTTCTTCATCTCGCCGCCGTAGAACGTGCCGCCGATGATGGCCAGGTGCTTCTCGATGTTGAAGATCACGAACACCTCCGAGTGCAGGCCGTGCGCCTTCCAGTCCTCGTCCACGATGTTGCACGCGTTGATGACCGTGAAGTCCGACGTGAAGTTCTGCGCCACGCTCTCGAACTCGGGGCGGATGAACATGTTGGTCACGAAGTGGTGCTGCCACGCCAGCTCCGTCACGATGCGCACCTTGAGGCGCGACTTCTCGTTCACGCCGCAGTAGCCGTCGAAGACGTACATGCGGTCCACCGAGCTAAAGTGCTTGGCGGCCTTGGCGTACAGCGTGTCGAAGACCTCGGGCGTCGTGGGCTGGTTGATCGAGCCCCACCAGACGTTGTCCTGCGACGGCGCCTGCTTCACGATGAACTTGTCCTTGGGCGAGCGGCCCGTGAACTTGCCCGTGTCCACGGCGAACGTGCCGTTGGCCACGAACGTGCCCTCGTTGAACTGCTTCTCGTGGTCGGCGAGCTGCTCGTACGTGAGGTTGTGGAACACCGCGCAGCCGTTCTGGATGCCCAGCTCGCCCAGGCCCAGGGCCGTCGTCGTGGTCTCGTGCGTCGCCATGATGCTTGGAGAGAGTGACTTGAGTTTGACTTGGTGACGTGAGCTGCAGTGCTCGAGTCGGTGACAATTGGGAAATGAGCGATCGGTCAGTTCGCGTCAGAGGCCCGTGGAACGAGGAAGTAAGCCGAACCCTGGTAACGGAGCCTACGTACGCGCCACCTGCCTTGCATTTCCACAGGTTGACACACACCGCAGGTTGAGCCAAAGAGACGTGACGGCGGCACGGTGACGCGCCTCCGTCGTCGACAACCGCTTGGGCGAGAGGGCAGCGCGCCGCGCCACGTTTATGGCGCTCGAGCGGAGAGACTTTCTCCGCTAAGTATACGAAGCCCGGCGGGGTGGACGCTTGGAGGTGCGAGCGACGGGCCACTCGTCCGACGGGCGCTGTTAAACGATACCTAACCAGATCAGATGCGGACAAGGGCACCCATTAATTGCACCACACGGGTGTGTCGGCGATGCGTGGGCCCGAGATTGGGTCGTGCACCGGACGAGCGAGTGTCCGCCAATGCGCGCGTCTCACTCTCCACGGACGCTTCGACACAAATTAGTCCTCGGAGGACTATTTTGCGCGTGGCCTTTGGCACCTCGCGTCG
>JAAVTI010001452.1:0-18484 GCA_011947335.1 Phytophthora constricta | reverse complement strand
CAGCAGCAGAAGGAAAAGCGACCCTCCAACGTGACGCAGGAGGAGCAGGGCAAGTTCCTGTCGGCCATGAAGGACCCGGAGTTCCGCTCGCTGCTCAATGAGTACATGCAGGAGATCTCGGACCCTCGCAACCGTGCGGAGACGGAGCAGTACTTGAGTCAATTGGAGAACGAGCAGAAGGTGCCAGTGGACAAGCAGCTGGTCAAGCCCAAGCCTGGCTTCGTGGTCAAGACCAAGTGGGACGGAACGCAGAAGGTCTTCGTCAATGTCTGCAGCAGTGACAAGCTGCAACCGCCGTCCAGTACCAAGGTGGTGAGTGGACAACAAGGAACGTCGTGGAACTTGCCGTACTCGCTGGGACCGGAGAGGTTGGAGCCAGACAAGGGAGGGAGCAGTGTGCCGACCATCGACGTGTGCTTCCATCCGCGTGTCATCGAGTTTGCAATTGCTCGCGCAGATTACAAGAGCATGGTGATTAATACGTGTTTGGACGCGGTTGAGACGGTGATGCGTGACTCGAGACACAAGCCCCAGGTACACCTATCAAGGAACTACCATGTTCTGAAAGGCGTGCTTTACAAGTCCGGCAACCCAGTCACTATGTGCTTGCGCAAGGAGGCCGAAGCACCAGAGCCAACCAAATCGAAGAGAAGGGAGCTGAAGACCAAGGCTAAGACCAAGTCTGACGTTGCCGAGCAAAACAAGGCTGTGCGAGACGAGAAAATCACCGTGCTTGGCGATAAGGAAAATACTCCTCCGGCAGAAATACGAGCGAGTGAGAAAGATGATAACTCGGTTCTAAGCCAACTGACACATGTGGAGCAGACAGAAAAGAGTGTGTCATTGATAAAGGAGGTGTCCATGCCCTTATCCTCAAAGCAGCAGCCCGACACGACAACACCGAAGCCGAAGAAAATGGAGCACCAACTGATCTATCGCGGGCGGTTCGAGCTTCTGCACCACATGCAAGCTGACCCTGGCAAGATAGTTCCTGAGGACCGCTACCGACCCAAAGAACTTGTAGTAGAGGTGAGTTTCCCACTCTCGTCGAGTGCTAAAGGATTGAATCTGGACGTGAGTGAAAAGATGCTGCGACTGTCGGCTGGATCGACAGTACCTGGGAACTACGAGCCGCTAGAGCTAGCTCTCCCGTACCCGGTCATTGAAGATAAAGGTAGTGCCAAGTTTGACCGGAAGAACCACAAATTGGTGATAACACTACCAGTGCAGCCTCCACCGAAGCTAAAGCCACAGTCAGTTTCACTGATCGTCGAAGACGACGAGAGCGAAGACGAAGAGGAGGGGAAGTTTGAGCGTGAGGAACCAAAGGAACCGGAACAACCGAGCATCAAGACTCCTTCACCAATTTCTCAAAATCCAAAGAAAGAGAGCGACGACGAGTTTCGCATGCTGAGAGAGACGGCTTTAATGGTGGCTAATGACCGCAAGTGCTAGCACATGCTCTTCACAAAGTTCAAAGCTCGAAACCAATTACCCCTTCACCACCCGCTGTTGCAAACCCAGTTGTGACTGAGCCTGCTGCCGTCAACGATTCAATATACGACGACCTCCCACCTCTCGAAAGTTGCAGCGACGAAGAAGATTTTGCCCAGGATTTCATTGTCGAGGCGACGGAATGTTCAACAAACTTGCCTGCATCTAGTGAGCCAACAGCCGAGGCCGCACAAGTGTTGGCGCCAATTGAGCCCCCTTGAAATCCAAGACACAGCAACATGCTTGTCTTACATCGTGGGTGTCACTAACATCGATGCAGCAAGCGTGAAGCTCGCCGTCCCGTCAACGACTTCACTGCGTCTTCAGTTTTTGAACAAGGCTCAGCAGCCTTACGACTTGAGTATCGGAGCGCTTCCGGTCAAGGTTGACTCGTCGACAGTACAGTTTGATGTGGCCAGCGAAAACATGGTGATCATTTTACAGAAGGAAGGTGTAGACTCCTCCAGTGCGGAACTTCGACAGGAAGCTGCCAAGCTTGATGTCCCAGCGCCAGTTCCTCCTCTAGTTGCTGCTCGCTTTCAGAACCAGCTTCTGTACGAATTGGACTAGGCATCTCAACGAAAACCGAGCAACAGCACACATCAGGTACACTGCCTACGGTAATTAGTCTATGTGCGGAAATAGTCTATGTTCAGAAATAGTCTCAGCTAGACTATTTATGGTTTAAGCAAATTTTCATTATTCAGAATTAGTCTAACCAGGTCAAGTTCAAAAATAGTCTCACCAGATGAGCAGCCATTACTCAGATTTTTTAAAGCAACTGTTTTTGCTGTTTGTGGTTCTCGAAGTGGCGACCAAGTGCATGCACTTATAGCACAGCAACTCGTGATGCAAACACGTCCGATGTTACCTCCGCTTCGGTGGTGAGGGTGAAGGGCCTGGCTGGGAAGCTGCGCGCTAGAAGTCGGGCTGTTGGTTTTGCATGTTATCACTTTCGGTTTTACCAGCTATCACTCGAACGACGATGTCATCAGCTCAGCCCACTGCGCCTTGTGGAGGATGCGGCGACCCCGCAGGACCTGTTCATCGCTGTCCGACGTGCTTGTGCCATATGCACCCCTTTGCGGACGGCCCACCGGAAACGAAGGTTTTGCGCAGCCTGTGATCTGCCCGAAGTGTGATCAAGGTGTCGACCAAGCTGTCCAGGTCGGCCAGGTTGCAGACACTGTTTTTGCAGTCAGCGTAGCGATCGACGCGCCCGCGCCCACGAGTGCGTCGACCTGTCAGCAGAGAGCGTCGAAGCATCGAGCATCGGCTTGAGTCCTCAACACGAAGACGCACCGCAGCCACCCGCACCGACGCGTCAAGTGTCGAATCGCCACACTCAAGCGGTCAGCAGTATTGCTCACCGCCGCAAAGTCGTCCGCTGGATGGAAAAGCACGAGGCATCTCAAGGCAGCGAAGGCATGTTTGCTCAAGCTGTGAGGGTGTTCCCTGCAATCTTCAACTCTGCAACGCCAGCGACCAACTTAGCGAAAGAAATGGACTGGTGGGTGAAAAGGACGCGGATCTTGGAAGCTGATCGCGGCGCAGTCGCTGTCTCAGCTCGCCGGCGTGGCGGTAGACGCCGTGTGAGCACTAAAGTGATCGGCGGGCGCGGAAGACCGAGAAGTCTCTGGGTGCAATGGTTGTACCATCTTCTGCTAGACGAATTCGATCGCCTACGGAAGCTTGTTAAGTTTGAGCCGGCGCTGTTGCAGCAGCTCGCGAAGAAGATCATTCGAGACACCAGCGAACCTTACAACTCGAGAAGCGTCGACTCCAAGGGCGCTCTGATCGTCGACAAGATCACTCCCCGGTGGATCCAGGGCTTTATGGAGGCTCATCAAATTGTTCTCCGGACACAAACGGGAAAAAGCAGCTCAGCGAGGCCAAGATCCTCCACATCGAGAAGAGGTGGCTTTTCACCTCGGTGAAGTGCAACGCGGATTCGCGGACGGATCGCTCGACGAAAATGCAATCGAGAACATCGATGAGACGCACTTTCTGGTGGACTTCGATAACGGCAAGACCCTCGGTTTCTCCGGTGTCAAGTATGCGGATGTGGTCTCAGGAGGTGAAGGAATGGCGATGGTTGTTCGGCTGTCTGGTGGGCCAAGCGCCCGGATCCACCCCCTATGATGATTTTCATGAACTCTGAGGGGAACTATCCTATTCATGGCGTTCCGGATCAAACCCCTGGTGTCTGCTATCGTTCGAGCAAGAAGGGATGGATGACGCAAAAACTGTTCCGGGAATATTTGAAGGAGGGGCGAGCAATGCGTGCAGACCCCCGCGGACTACACAAAACCATTTTCCTAGACAACTGCTCGGGTCACCTCGAAGCGGATAAATGCCGAGAGGAGCTGGATGCAATCAAAGCCGACCTCAAGTTTTTCCGCCGAACGCGACGGACCTGTGCCAACCGGCAGACTCTTTCGTGATTTCAAAGATAAAGGACGCGTGGAAAGTCAAGTGGAACGAGAAAAAGCTGGCGCTGATAAAGGACGAGCGCTGGCAGAAAAAGGTCCGCAAGGACGGGTCGTGGTCCGGCAAGCTGCAGAACCCAGGAAAGAAATTTTTCCTTCAACTTGCTGCGGAAGCCGTCCGCGATGTCAACCACCAAAAGGACAAAAACGGTATGTCGTACGCGCGCAAGGCAATGATTCGGTGCGGACAGTCACTCGGGCTTGACGGCACGTGGTCTATCAAGCAGCTATACCCCCATCTTCAAGAAATCATCAATAAGCACCGCGTGCACTTCGACGGAGAGCCTGTGGTTGTACCGACTGCAGGCGCGGTCAAGAACAAATAGTTCATACAACCAGTTTATCCAATACATAACGCTTTTTACTTGTACGCACTTTGGCTTAGTCGTTTGGGCGTGTCTTATTTGCGCACGATGTCGAGGGTTCGAGTCCGCCAGCGTGCCCATACTATTTTGGATTCATAATTAGTCTTTGTACAGAAATAGTCTGACTCAGACTATTTGTTGTTTTTGAAAGGACAAGCATTGCACCTAAAATAGTCTTAGTCAGACTAATTACCGTAGGCAGTGTAGCTAAACATGTAAATCTATTTCACCAGAACCCCTGTATTAACCCCGACGTGCCTTGCTGTTGCGGAACGCCTCCAGCAGTTTGGAATATGTCTGCTGTTGCAGCGCCGGGTTAGCCAGCTCCTTTTCTACCTGGAGCTTCATGCGCTTGCGCTGCTCGCCATTCTCGTTAACTGCGGGGTCCTCCACTGTCTGCTGCTGCTGTTGCTGCTGCTGCATCTTTTGCGTCGTTTGTTCTTCTTCTTCCTGGAGGCCACCGCACCGTCCTCGTTCGTCTGCTTATCATCATCCTTGGCCGACTCAACCTCCGTCACCTGGTGCGGCTTAGGAAGCATGGTATCCATGAATGACCTGTATAGTGCCGTCATCGACGGCAGTACGGGCCGGCGCATCGAACAAGCCACTAGATGCAGATCCGTTGGCCAACACGCTGCCGACACCAACGTGTTTGCTCTTGTTGAGCTTCTTCTCCTCCGAAAGATTGCTGGCGGCATTGTAAATAGCGCTTAGTGCCTGTGCTTCTTGCTCGCCATCCTTGACAGCAGTGCGCACCGCAACAGCTGCAATATGCGCCTCCTTGCGCCGACGAGCATCAAGCGACCGGGCATTGGGTCCGTCCAGACGCCACACACCCGTCTCGCCATCCACAAGCACAATATCTCCCGTGCCAGGGTGGAAGCCAGCACTCCAGAGGTCGCTTCCAAGGTCCACAGCACGCACACATGTAGGCACAGGAGTCTGCGGGTCAAACACCAGTACCAAGCTCTTCTTAGAGTCGTCAGAGCTTCCAACCAAAGGCAACCAAACCAGGAAGCGCTCGTGCAAAGTCTGCTCAGCGACGACAGCATCCTGAGGCACGGTATAGCGCCACCAGAGCGAGAGCGTCAGCAAACTCCAAACCTGGACCTGGCCGGCCGTCACCGCAACTACAAAAGGTGAGCTAGCACCAGGAAACACAATCTGGCGAATCGTCTGGCCGTCTGCCGAAGGCAGCACACGACGAAGAGAGTGGGTGACGACGTCCCAAAGCGTAAGCTTGTTGCCGTAGGCTACAGCAAGCAATGAACCATCGCTTGCGAACGACACAGCCGTGACGGGCTCGTCATGGAAGCGCACGACCGACTGGCAGTGCCACGACGAGCCACCTGCAGCAGTCGCCGTCTTCTGCCAGACCTTGAAATCACCCTGCTCGTCGGCAGTCACCGCACAGTCTCCCACCTGCGTAGGAGAAAACGCTACGCTAGTCACACGTGCGCGACCATGAGGAGCGTCCACCGCAGTGTTCACGAAGAACGATCCGTCCACACGACGAGTCCAGAAACGCAGTGCCTGGTCCTCGCCGTTGGTAGTACTTGTCGGGGCATGGAGCGTCACAAGGTCGCCACCAAGCGAGCTGAAGCATGTGTGAGACGCCTGGAGCAGCGGCAGCACCTCGTCCTCCGTTCGGGTAACTTGGTTACGCTCTGACAGCAGCAGAGTTTGTAGCACGCGATCAGCAAAGGGTTCGTAGAACTGCAGCACCCCAGCACCCGAAGAACCGTTCAGGACAAGCGCCTTCGAACGTGGGTCCACCACTAGCTGGCGCGTAGGCAAGGAGTCCTTCGCTGATCCGCCAGCACGAGCAAGACCACGCGCTTCCCACTCCTGTTCACGCGTCACAGGGTTGTACTGGAACAGCACACTGTCAGCAAGACCCACGACATACACACCGCCATCCTGACGCGGAGCAATCGCTTCAATCGACGCCGGCAGACGCGGTAGATAAGCACGACGTCCTGTCTCTAAGTGCCACGACACCAACACACACTCTTCACCGCCGGAAAGCAAGAATTGCCCATCGCTCGAGTACTGGATGCAGTGCACTCCGTGCGAGTGCCAGTGCATCTTGGCCGCCGACGCAATGGCGTCTCCTGGTTTCCCTGCTGATGGTAGCGGAAGATCTGTCCGTGGGCATCACCGATGGAAAACTCCTTCTGCAGCGGGTGCACCGCCACACACGTCACGTCTTGACTGTGCGTGAGCTTCTGGATCGTAAACACGCGGTTGCTCGAGTCCTTGGCTCCCTGTTGGTGCTGCAGCGACACTGCAAATATCTTGGCCCCCGCTGCCAGCACCAGGTAGTCTCCCTGGGAGCTCTTGCCGTCCTGCGTGTAGCTGTAGCTCTGCATATCGGCGGTCTGGAACGGCAGTTTGCGGTGCTGCAGCAGCACGCGGCCGCGCTTCTTCTTCTTGAGGCTGAACTCCACGAGGCTCCAACCGTCGTCCTCGCCCTGCTCTTCGACGTCACGCACCACCAGCAGTAGCTGCGACGGACTCGTGCGGCTGGCGGCCATCCACAGCACGGGCGCCTTGGCGTCCAGTTCCAGCAGCGGCTTGTGCTCCACGAAGTCCCAGACCACGACCCGGCCGTCCGCATAGGCGGCCAGCAGCTGCAGTGCGTTGTGCGGGTGCAGCGCCAGCGCCCGCACCGCGCTCTTGCTGCCGCTGCGCACGCACTCGTAGCACGCGGCCGCTCCTGGCGTGCAGCACGCGCAGCACGTGCGCCTGGCGCTGGAACACGTAGCGGCCGTCCGACGAATAGACGAGCGAAGCGGCGGGCGACCCCACGCGGCCTGCGAGAGGCGAGGCGGCCGGCGGCGGCGTCAGCAGCTCCAGCTCCGTCATTGGCTCGAGCTCTGTCTGGCCAGTGATTGTCGTAATGGGCATCGCTTCGAGCCCAATAAACCACTGGAGGCGTCGGGTTTGCCACACTAAGTACGAGTTAGTGTGGCCCACGCAGAGCCTGATAGCATCGACCATTTTGGTCATATCAGTGAAATTGATATTGGAGGAAGCTAAAATTTAATGAAGCTCGGCTTCAAGTGGTACTGATTATATTATTATAAACCCTATATCATATCAAGATGATACTGATATGCAGATACAACATCTGATACTGAAATGATACTGTAGTCTAGTCTCACTCAACCTGCTAGTCGTGTAAATTCACATGTTCGCCCGCCTTAAACACGCCTGTTCTGCTCGCTTGCCATCAGACTCGCTCGAAGGTCGTTAACTACGTAGCTGCTTAAGCCTTGCGCTGCAGTCGAAAGTGGCTTGCCAAAACATTTCCTGGCGAGAACTGCAAACGCTGAAAATCGATCTGGTCGTGCACCTTAAACCACCTGATGAGATCTACTTCACGATAGAGCTCTAGCATATTGTACTTGTTTTCGTTCGCACTGCCATTTCGCAGCCAGTCTCTTCCACATATTCCATTCGTTAGTAGCTTGAAGCGACAGACAGGTCGTCACAGTCATCGCGTGTTTCTCCATGTGCAATAAACAGCTCAAACATGACTGAAGAGATAGATCGAGGCGAATTTCGCATTTCGTGGAATGCGACGTTTTCGCATTTCGCATTTCGTGGGAATGCGACGTTTTCGCATTTCGCGGGAGCTCTTATCAGCCCGAAATATACTAAAGGTCCGTTGTCCATGCTTCAGTTGAGCACCTCTTGGAGTATCGCGTAAATATCAGTTGAGATCAAAAATTGGCACACCTGTATCAATTCTCTGGATATTTGTTATCCAGAGTTGTAGGTGGGATCGCTGACCCTCGCCAAACTTGTTTAAACGCATATGCAGTACATTTCGTAGTTTAACGAAACCTGACTCTCTATTGCACGCAGCCATAAACGGGGATATCGAATACCTGTCTCACTTCTTATCGCAAATTGGTGAATGTTGACCCATCCGGACTCTAACAACCTTCATACGACCTCACAATAGGCCACATTCGAACAGCATTCATGTAACATGAGAAACACTATTGTGCCTTTCTGTCACAACGCCGCCGCTTGATCGGACTTTCGTAAGACTCATCTCAGATGATAACTCCCGGTTGCCCTCTCTCTAAAATAAGCCCCAACCCCATAAATTGTAACACGCCAAAGTACCATAAAAACGGTACCAACTGCTTTTGGTGGCTGGCGGCATTCGCGAATCTCCTCGCCCCCACACAAGCGGCAAGCGGCAAAGCTCCAAGCCAAGCTTCAGCGTGCGCGTCTCGCCCAGCATCCTGTCTGAGCCGGTGTAGCTTAACGGCAAAGTTTCTCACGAAGGATGGGGGTTCAATTCCCTCTGCTGGCGTTTTTCTGAAGGCTGGGCGAGATGCGAGGACGTATGCGTCAAGAGGGCACTGCAGAGAGAGAGCAGCTGTGGCAGAGACACAAGCGGCGACGGGCTGGCGAATAAGCAACCGAGGGCGCGTGGAGCAGACGTGCAGATCGATGGCTGGCGCTGAGGTGAGTGCGAGTGATATGGTGTAGCGGATGGGGTGTAACTCACTGTGTATTTGTATGCAGCAGTGTGGGTCAGCAGTCTGGTGTAGCATCGTGTGGTGCTGCGCCGTGTGCAAGCAGTGCTGGGAGAGAAGCAGCTAGAGGTACAGCTACACGAGACCATTTGAGCGGTACAGGAGAAACGCAGTTCCAATCGGGCGATATGCTGTCGAATACATACCCTCATTTGCCGTTTCACATTGATCTGACTATGGAGATTCCGTTGCCTGATCTGTTGTCGTGCAGTTTAACTATCAAGAGTGGCAAGCCGTATTCTGCTTGCAGAGACAAAGTCAGCCCGAGCGATTTTGTGTTTCGGGTGGCCGACGGGTGGCGAGTCATGTTAGCAGTGGTTGAGGAGCGGTTTCAGCGATTATTGCCAGGTCAATGGAGTCCTGACCTTGACGTGTACTTGAAGCCGAGCAAGTATGCACCGCAGAAGGACTTTCAGAAGGTGTGCACTTCCGAAGAAGGACTGACGACGCAGCTTAACAGTGTGTGGCACAAGGCGCGATTGCGCAAGGATGGCCAAGCTGGGTTTATTCTACAGCTATTCGTCTACGTGCCCAAGCCAACTGAAAACCATACGACGCTGCGTCGCGCGACCGAGGCGCGAATCCAGCAGCGTGGCGGCATTCCTAGAGCAGGAAGGGGTTGCATCGGGCAATTCTTCGAGAACCTATATGGCAGTTACGCAAGCCCGCCTACCGGAAAACAGCCCAATGCAGGTGCCGGACACGGCCACATTTCGCCAACTGCAGTCAATTGACGCACAACAGACAGTGATTGATGAGACTACTGGGAGGGAGATGCAAGCGTGCGAGGCAGAGTATCGAACGGTTCGAGTCAAGATTCATGGCGTTCCTGTTCCTATCGCTGTCAGCGTGGCTGATCTACGCGAGGCGCTTGGACTTCCGGCATACAGTCTTCGACCACCTTTTCGGCAAGCAGTGACAGTTGACACGCCGGACCCAGACCACGACATGGTCGACGTTGACCATCAAGACTGAGTGGATTGCATGTTTAGCTCTCCGTAATGACCAAATCATTAGCTCGGTAGCCACAATGACCATACAAATTTTCTCCTACCAATTCCTTTTGCCTCGTGCACTGATACATTGCAACTTTGAGGACAGCTAGAGGATCTTCACGAAAAGCCATGTTGGCATGGCGCTGAATCCATCTCTTCAGCAGCGAAAACCCACTTCGATCGGGTTCAGATCTGGCGAATATGGAGGCAAAAAGAATAGCAGAGCCCCGTAGCATGGATTAGACTCTGTAGCTCTCCATACATGTGAATTTTGGCATTATCTATGACCACTATCGACCGCGGTAGTGGCCATGGATTTAGGAATGGGACGATTTTCTCCTTGAAAACCCGATGGAATTCCAATCGAGTGAAAGTGTCTTCTGTATTTCCCCAGGCAAAGAAACCTTGAACATCGAATGCAGCCAGAATTGACACACGCTTCCCACGACTAAACGGCACTGAGACACAAGCCGGTTCATTTCTAGCCGACCATCCGTAGCGACGCAGCACAGATCTAAAAACGCGAAAGCAACAGCACGTTAATATATCAAACCATTCAATAACAAATATTGTCAACTTTACCGGCCATATTTTGAAGTCTCGTCGATGAAGACGAGTTGGTCGGGGCCACTGTAGAAAGGCAGTAGACGAGCTTTGTACTCCGCGCGTTCCTGAGGAACGCTCTCTCTTGCGCGCTTTGTTAGAACCTTTCTTGTCAGGTTGAGGTCGAACCGCAACGCGCGGCAAATCGTCGAGTCAGAGAGGTTAACGGTGTTCTTGAAACGATCCTTGATTTCGCTCCGCAGCTCCTCAAAATAAAAGCAAGGATGCATGGCTACATATTCTTTCACATACTCGCAAACCGGTGCAGGCCATCGTGACGCCCGTTCGGCTGGCTCATCGTCTAGCACATTTCCTGTAGTCTTGAAAAGACTGTACCACCGAGTGATGCTTCGCGCAGAAACGCCTAGTACGGTAGCAATAGTGGTAGTATCAATACCGTACACGTACATAAGCACGACCCTCTCCATCGAAGATCTGTCGAATACATCACTCGTTTTTCTCTCTTGTTAATCTCCGAATGGCGAGAACATTTACGCCATTCAGGAGTTGTGCTCTGTCGAAAGTCTTTGAATTGACTGGCGTGTGGTTTTTCAAGTCCGATCAGCCAAAATGGGGGAAAGGCACAATAATTGACTTAGAAGACTTCTGCCGCGGTGCCTGAGCGCAACGAGCAGGGCAAACTTGCAGTCTTATTGAAGATTGCACACTGGGCAGACACAATTTGAGTGGAGTTTAATACTTCAACCCTGCGAGCATTTTGTTGTGAATCGGAGCGGTCTTCCGTCTTTTCCATAAGACGGACACGAAAGATGCTAGTGGACACATCGGTCGCTGGTACTGCTTGAGTCGCTGGTGCAGCTGCTTGATCGAGGCTCCTGCTGCTCGCACTTCAGTTGTGTAGCTGCTTTAAAGTGTGACCATTTCCGGAAAATGGTTTTGCCAGCGATACAAATATCCAGAGCTTCTCCGGGCAACGCACGGCATTAGTGATCTTGATACGCTTGGGTGAGCGGATACATCAATATCATTTCATACTGATACACTGATGGACCCCATTGCGTATTCGCATATCAGCCTGTGTATCACTGTTTGCTATCAGGTTGGAGTATCGGTGTGACCCACCCAAACTGATGTTGAAGTTTATATTTATGGCTGCAGTCTCTGCCTGCCAGTCTGCAACGTGCAACGGACTGTGTTGTATTGAAGGGATGAGCAAGTACAAGGGCCGGTTGGTGGTGCCGCAGGACGAGCAATGGACGGCGTTGCAGCAGCCGCTGAGGTCGCTGGGCAGTGGCAGTTCGTCGTCGGTGGAGGACTCGGGGCATGAGTTTAGCGGACAGAAGCGAGGGAGCGCTTGGCGTCGTCGAGAGTGATGCGAGACAACTTGATGCACCAGATGGAGTCGATCGTGCTACAGGAGGCGGAGCTCAACTCAGCGTTGGAGCTGCTGGATTACACGAGACAACGGTGCGCAGCAGCACGGCGAGATCGTGGAGCGGCTGAACGATACGAGAAGGTGCTGCACAACCTGCAGACGTGTGGGTTTACGGATACGGACCTCTCGCACCCCGTTGAGAACTTGCTGAGTGAAGAGGAGCGTGTCAGGTGGGAGAAGACGAAGGAGATGGTCTCTGTAGTATTGCCCGAGGTCCCTCTCTCGGCTTGAGGACAACATCGAGTTGAACAACGCCAAAATCCGAGTCATCCGCGACAAGATGGAGGAGTTGCGTGCCAAGAGGCTTACGCTACGCGAGGATATCGCAGTCAAGGAGGACTATATTGCGGTGTTGCTCAAGGAACAGTCTTTCTATTGAAGAGTAAGGTATCATTGAATTGTCTGTTAAGCAAGACATGTCCTCGCGCTCGCATTGTGTCCACTGCACTGTGGTTGTCGCAGTACAGAACACGTCAGACACGCTAGCGTTCTGAATTTCAACTAGATCAGTTGAAAATATGGTGCTTGTCACGTTTACGCTTGCGCATCTTCTTCTTGGCGACGTCGATGTCTCGTTCCTGCCACTTGCTCTTGCTCAGCTTCACAGGGCGGTTGCCAACGTACTTGCCATTCATTTCGCAAGGCCTTGGCGCACTCAAACGGGTCGGCGAAGCTCACGAAACCATAGCCTCGCGACTTGTGCGTCAGCTTATCTCGCACCACCCGTGCACGCTGAAAGGACGCGTATTTGGCAAAGCTGTGCGCCAGCAGCTCGTCACTCACCTCATTGCCCAAATCTCCACAGAATAGCCGGAAGTCGTTTTCGGGCCACTCTTCCAGCGTCTGGTCTTCCCACACCGTGCCGCCGGCAAGCCGCAAGTGTCGTTTGGCTTTCTGGTGCCCTCTTCCGTACGCTGAAGCGGCAGGCCCGGCAGCAGCACTAGCTGCTGTCCTTTTCGGGTCGTACTCGTACACGCTCTGCTGTCTGTTCATCATCTCCTGCTCCTCCAGCGGCAGCATCTGACCTGTCACCATGTCCACGCGCGGATGCACGTAGCTTCCTGAGGACAGCCCGTCCCCCATGCCTCTAGAGGTTGCACTTGTCGCCGCTCGCTCGCCCGTGGTGCCTTCAGGGAAGCCGCTGAGCGCTCCTCGATAGGCCGCCACATCCTCCAGCGTGTTGAGCATCCTGGGGCGGTCCGACGGCGCTGCATTAGCTGCCGAAGTCATCTCCGAACTGCCTTCCACGGAGGTTTCCGCCCGCGGCTTCTTCACGGGCGCAGGACGCGGCGGCGCCATGTAAATCGTGGGCTTGGCCATCACCATGACAGGCTTCGCGGGCGCCGCCAGCCCCGCCTTGGACTTCTTCGCGGCTGGCTCCTCATCATTCTCAAGCTTCCTGGCTTCTGTATCGGGCTCAGGCGTCTTGGTCTGCTGCTCCAGCGACTGGATTTCGGCCTCGAAGCGCGCGAACTCGTCGTCCAGGTCCGCCATGTTGCTACAGTAATTACGCTACTGTTGTCTGGGGTCTCTTTCCGTAGTCGCATTGGTTGAAAAGGGGTACTCATCGCGTCTTGAGATTCGCTGAAAATCACATGGCACTCCATTGGTGGAAAGTCGATTCGAGGTGTTTGGATGGAAGCGACGCTGTTTATTCGGCAAACAGGCTGCTGATACACACACCACCCGAAGTGCCGCAATGGACGAAATGGACTACGAAGATGGCGGGCACCGCGAGATGGAGGACGAGGAGGTGCCTGAGGAGGAGCTGGAGGAGGAGGTCCCGGCCGAGGACCTGTACGAGGGCGGCGACGACGCCAACGACGACAAGGTGCAGGTGCTGGACGAGTCGCACAAGCAGCCGAACGCGCACCGCATCACCACGCGCTACATGACCAAGTACGAGCGCGCCCGAGTGCTGGGCACGCGCGCGCTGCAGATCTCCATGAACGCGCCTGTGATGGTGGACATCGAGGGCGAGACGGACCCGCTGAAGATCGCCATGAAGGAGCTGCGCGAGCGCAAGATCCCCATCATCATCCGCCGGTACCTGCCCGACAACTCGTTCGAGGACTGGTCCATCGACGAGCTCATCATCGAGTAAGGACAGAGGCTTAGAAGGAGGGAGGACGTACATTCATACACAACATTTTGTATACGCTTCAGATGCAGTGACAGGGCTTTATTCCACGGCATGTTAGGGGAAGCGGCTACCCTATCGTGAAATGCTGTCTCTCAGTCGTGGTTGGTGCTGAAAAGGTATCGGCTCCGACCCTATTACGTCTCTTGAGGCTTAGTTGACGGTGGTCTGGGACTCGCACTGCGTGCCGTAGTAGCCGGGGAAGCACTCGCAATCGCCTGACTCGTAGTTGCACTTGCCACGGCCGCCGCAGTCTCGCCCTTGCGTTGAGCCAAAGGCGAGGAGAACGTCAGCGCCACTGGGACACTCCTTGAGAGAGCAGTCCGGGCCGCGATAGCCTTGGTCACAGTAGCAGCCCATGTGCTTGATGCGGTCCCAAGCCGTGCTGTAGGCGCCTATGACAGACGGAGTCGTTGGCGCTCCAGCGATAATAGCTTGGAGCGTGAGGCAGATGCCGTGGTTGTTGCAGTCGTTGGGGCACTCCGTCCGCTCGCACGCCTTGCCTTCGTAGCCTGGGAAACAGTTGCAGTGGCCCGTTGAGTAGTCGCACAGGCCTCGATTGGAGCACTCCATTTTGCCGTGGGCCACGTCCGTCGCCGTGGGCACCTGCACCCAGGCGTCTCCGAACGGACACGTGCGCAGGGAGCAGTCGGCGCCCTTGAACATCGGGTAGCTCAAGTCCTCCTGGTCCTGTCGCATGTAGCACGTGCACTTGTCGTTCTTGCCGCACGTGCCCTGCGCATTGCACCCGTTGGGGCAGTAGGCGTCCACGCTCGAGAGCAGCGCCATTGCGCTCACGCAGAAGAGCGCCACCTTGACAGGCCCAGCATACTAACGTCCAGAAAAGTCAAACTTGTCCTGCGTGTGCGTCAATCGCGTCGGTCGTCCAAGTGGAAGAGTGTGGAAGTGAGACGTCGAGATATCGAGCGCCCATTAAAGATCGCGGCACATCGAGGGTCGCCGACCCTTTGCCGCAGCTCTTCGCGTCCTTTGGCGTTCCCACCGCTTTTCCACCAATGAAGTACTTTCATTGTATTTCCGCCAATGAGGGTAACCAGAAATTCCAGGAGAATTTAGCCCTCGTTGGACTGGTGCCCGTGATTATTGCTCACGAAGCAGCACAACCCTTACTTTACCAGGCGAAAGTGGCAGAGGCTTCCGGGTGGACAACCTCGGAGGAGAATGAATTCTCTATTGCTGTGCGGCTGGAAGCGGCTAAGTTTGTCCGACAGTGCTGCAAAACAAGTTTGCTGACTCTGCAAATGTTCATTGCATGTGGCGGTCTGCCCGTTCTTGTGGACTTTTTGACCCTTGGAAGAGAGCCCGTCCTACCTAGACGATGATGACGTAGACTTGCTTCGAATCGCGCTGACGGAATATTTAGCGTGTTCGACATCCAGACCATTCCTAAGAACGACATTTGCCGTCTCTTTGTGAAGGCAGGACTTTAAAGAAGTTTGTTGTGGTGTTTTCCGAGATTGTTTTTTCGGTGTCGTCAAGTGACACACGTGAGTCGAAACACGATAACACTGGATATAATGACGCAAAGTCAGACACGTCAAAAACCGATACGAAGCGAAGCTTGACATCTGAGCTCAAGCGAAATGGACTATCAAGGGCCTGTCCTCTCATCACGTGCAGCAACACCGCCCACCGTTTCCGCTTTGCCCAAGTAGACTTCGAAGCTGTATTGTACACGATAACAAAACGTTCAATCTGTATTAGACACGATAACCAACTTGGCATTTAAAAATGGAGCGTGTCCGAAGACACACTCCAGCACTTACCGAATGCAATATGTTGTCTGCGAACAGCACAGCATAAACAGCTTAGTACCATATTTGTGAGGCTTGTCTTTGATGTACACACGCATTCGGTTGAACGATGACCTGGATGGTAGGATGGCCTCGTCGAACGCCATGACGGGAGGGGGTTGTAGCCAGCTCGAAACGTCACTTGCAGAGCTTCTATAACCGGTCGTAGCTTCCAAGCTCTATCGGTAGCCGCGCGGCGGTCTGAGTTGTCGCTGAAGTGCAAATTGCGGAGATATGCTTGAATCTATCGCGCGTCATGAAGCGTCCGAAACAACCGCGAGGAATCGCACCCTCATCGGTCGTCTTCCAGTGATTGTACAGTTTTTTCTTGTTGGGTGCCACCGTACGTGCCACCAGCAATCCGATCAAAATGCACAACTCTCTACCAGTGATAGCGGGAAGCTCCAGCAAATTACGTCGGATCTCGTCCTTGGTTTGCGGGTGGTACGTTGGTTTCTTTCTTCTCGCGCGACCTGGCGAGCGTACTGACCGTCCACGCGCTCCTCCATATTTTCCATGAAGTAGTCTTCACTGGCTAGCGCTATATCGTCCCACAGCTGAGGTGCCATGAAGAAAACAGAGCACTCGCAGGGGTCGACGCTGCTGCAATAGCGTCTGCAGTGGGGCCATACTCGCCGTCATAGAGCCCGGGAAAGTCACTTAGCATAGATTGTGGAGGCCGTGGCTCATACGGTCCATCCATGTACGGAAACGTACTTTGATATACAGAATCTTTCCACCCACTTTGTGCCATGTTCTTCAAAATCTCAGCACTCTTCTTCTTGCTAAATTCTTCTACTGTCATGTTGTCAATACCACCAATGGCAGCTAACAGTCCTTCATCAAACTGCACATCAGGAGGGGTAAACGCCTCGTCATCCGACCCCTCCGAAACCACAGCGTCATCCCAGTCTTCAAAGTCACCACTGCTAAAGCCGTCATCGTTTTCAGCGTCCGATTCAAGGGCAACAAAGCTTCCCATGTCTTCTCCCGGCACGAGGACGTTGGCATCTGTATCACGCACAAAAATACAAGATAGGCGTCAGTATCATGTATCCTTATCGTGTATAGTAACGATAAAACTCACCAACATCCCCATCCTCAAACTGGCTAGATCGTCAACACTGCTGCAATCAGCGTCACCATCCTCACCATTAATGATCTCTTCCGAAGTGACAGCTACTTCGTGTGCACGGTGGCGGCTTCTGTCAGCTTCGACAGTTTCATCGCTGGATACTGGTACAGCCACCAGATGTGGTGACGTTGGGATCATCTCCGTTACTTCTCCGTCCTTATCCGATTCTGCTGCGAATTCAGCGTCCAAGTTTCGTTGACTACGCACTTCCTCACCCACATTAGCATCTACAAAACAAACAGGTCCCACAGAGAATGAGAATCATCGCCAAGTGATTTATCCTTTCGATGACACCTTACCTCTGGGCGAGCATATCGCACTAGGTTCAGGCTGGCTCGGATGCTCCAATGCTGTTGGCGGATCCGATTGTCGAGCGTCTTCTTGGGATGGAGGGAGGGCAAGGTCTGGCACGGGGTTTGTGGATACTGCTGATGTAGCCACAAAACCAGATACACTATATTAATCCGAGGTTAGCCTGCACTGTACACAATAATCACGAAGCTCACCCACCTTGTGTTGCAGCACGCAAACCGCCTGCGAGTCACCACGGCCATCGTTTTCCGTCTCAACCCTCTCCGATTGTTGAGCGGCTTCTCGGGATGGAGGTGTAAGGTCTGCCACGGAGTCCGTGGATGCTGCTGATGTCACCACAATGCCAGATACACGATATCAATTCGAGGTTAGCATGTATTGTACACGATAATTTTAC
Organism: Phytophthora constricta; assembly: GCA_011947335.1. NCBI lineage: Eukaryota > Oomycota > Peronosporomycetes > Peronosporales > Peronosporaceae > Phytophthora > Phytophthora constricta. Next base: position 785 of record JAAVTI010001452.1, on the reverse strand, counting down.
GAAGCTCACCCACCTTGTGGATCAGCATGCAAAACCTCCTGCGAGTCTTCGTAGCCATCGTTTTCCGCCTCAAGTCTCTCCAACTCCGCTAAATTTAAATCAATACAGTTAGAATTGAGCGCAATCCATACACACATCAAGATCCATACCCTGTCGAGCTTGTCCAGATAGTCCATCAGCTCTTCAGATCCAACGAAGTAATCGACGCCGCGGACATCTTTCCTCGACTTCCCTGGACGCAAATACGAGTGCTCGGTCTCCAACTTGATAGGCCTCTTTGACGTCCATCCTTCTTTGCGTAGCTCCGCCCATCGGCCGCGAAATCCTGACATCTTTCCCCTGCAGCGCAAATTCTCGAATGACACGCGAATGGATGGCGTGCGCGTAGAGCCTCTAATACCTAATGGCGGGAATCGTGCACACCTCTACTACCCTTGCGAATTTATATTTTGAAAATGCATCCATGCACATTTGAGAAAACGTTTATGTTCACGTCTGTACTCCGCTCACCTATCCCTGGTTGACATAAAAAATGTATGTAGTCATACAAAATCCAAGTATAAAATCCTTATCGTGTATAATACAGGATAAGGAATTTGCCCAATCGTGTCTAATACACGGCTTCGCTCTCGAGGGTTAAGAAGCCTCCGAAGATGCAGGTGCCACAATGCTAGACTTCATAGATCGACCTGTACGACTTTGACTTTGGCCATAGTTAAGCACCCATTTGACGGAATATATGTCGATTTTTTATTCAACATTACGTCTGAGGGGATTTAGTAATA
>JAAVTI010000144.1:0-44640 GCA_011947335.1 Phytophthora constricta | reverse complement strand
GTCGATGCTCTAACATAAGGCGAACATGGTAGTACAATTGGTGCATGCGCATGGACAGGCTGAGTGGGTGATAGATAGGCAAAAGTAGTGAAATCGTTTCGGCAGTGCTTTCGCAATGGTTTTCGGCTAACCTTGAGCTGAGTATGGTAGTATGGTGCACAGCCAGGTCAGTGTCCATGATGTTACACATACCGTACATGGTGGTACAGTTGGTGCATGAGTATGGACAGGTCGATTGGGTGATAGATAGCCAAAGGTGGTGAAATCGTGTTGCAGCAGTGCTTTGCTGTGGGTTTTCAGCTAACTTAGAGCTGAAATTAGTATGGTGCACAGCCAGGTCATTGTCGATGCTCTAACATAAGGCGAACATGGTAGTACAATTGGTGCATGCGCATGGACAGGCTGAGTGGGTGATAGATAGGCAAAAGTAGTGAAATCGTGTTTCAGGCAGTGCTTTCGCAATGGTTTTCGGCTAACTTTGAGCTGAGCATGGTAGTATGGTGCACAGCCAGGTCAGTGTCCATGATGTTACACATACCGTACATGGTGGTACAGTTGGTGCATGAGTATGGACAGGTCGATTGGGATAGATCGCCAAAGGTGGCGAAATTGTGTTGCAGCAGTGCTTTTGCTGTGGGTTTCAGCTAACTTAGAGCTGAGATTGTAGTATGGTGCACAGCCAGGTCATTGTCGATGCTCTAACATAAGGCGAACATGGTAGTACAATTAGTGCATGCGTATGGACAGGCTGAGTGGGTGATAGATAGGCAAAAGTAGTGAAATCGTGTTTCGGCAGTGCTTTCGCAATGGTTTTCGGCTAACTTTGAGCTGAGTATGGTAGTATGGTGCACAGCCAGGTCAGTGTCCATGATGTTACACATACCGTACATGGTGGTACAGTTGGTGCATGAGTATGGACAGGTCGATTGGGTGATAGATAGCCAAAGGTGGTGAAATCGTGTTGCAGCAGTGCTTTTCCTGTGGGTTTCAGCTAACTTAGAGCTGAAATTGTAGTATGGTGCACAGCCAGGTCATTGTCGATGCTCTAACATAAGGCGAACATGGTAGTACAATTGGTGCATGCGCATGGACAGGCTGAGTGGGTGATAGATAGGCAAAAGTAGTGAAATCGTGTTTCGGCAGTGCTTTCGCAATGGTTTTCGGCTAACTTTGAGCTGAGTATGGTAGTATGGTGCACAGCCAGGTCAGTGTCCATGAAGTTACACATACCGTACATGGTGGTACAGTTGGTGCATAAGTATGGACAGGTCGATTGGGTGATAGATAGGCAAAAGTGGTGAAATCGTGTTTCAGCAGTGCTTTCGCAATGGTTTTCGGCTAACTTTGAGCTGAGTATGGTAATATGGTTCACAGCCAGGTCAGTGTCCATGAAGTTACACATACCGTACATGGTGGTACAGTTGGTGCATAAGTATGGACAGGTCGATTGGGTGATAGATAGCCAAAGGTGGCGAAATTGTGTTGCAGCAGTGCTTTGCTGTGGGTTTCAGCTAACTTAGAGCTGAGATTGTAGTATGGTGCACAGCCAGGTCATTGTCGATGCTCTAACATAAGGCGAACATGGTAGTACAATTAGTGCATGCGTATGGACAGGCTGAGTGGGTGATAGATAGGCAAAAGTAGTGAAATCGTGTTTCGGCAGTGCTTTCGCAATGGTTTTCGGCTAACTTTGAGCTGAGTATGGTAGTATGGTGCACAGCCAGGTCAGTGTCCATGATGTTACACATACCGTACATGGTGGTACAGTTGGTGCATGAGTATGGACAGGTCGATTGGGTGATAGATAGCCAAAGGTGGCGAAATTGTGTTGCAGCAGTGCTTTTGCTGTGGGTTTCAGCTAACTTAGAGCTGAAATTAGTATGGTGCACAGCCAGGTCATTGTCGATGCTCTAACATAAGGCGAGCATGGTAGTACAATAGGTGCATGCGCATGGACAGGCTGAGTGGGTGATAGATAGGCAAAAGTAGTGAAATCGTGTTTCGGCAGTGCTTTCGCAATGGTTTTCGGCTAACTTTGAGCTGAGTATGGTAATATGGTTCACAGCCAGGTCAGTGTCCATGTTGTTACACATACCGTACATGGTGGTACAGTTGGTGCATGCGTATGGACAGGCTGAGTGGGTGATAGATAGGCAAAAGTAGTGAAATCGTGTTTCAGCAGTGCTTTCGCAATGGTTTTCAGCTAACTTTGAGCTGAGTATGGTAGTATGGTGCACAGCCAGGTCAGTGTCCATGAAGTTACACATACCGTACATGGTGGTACAGTTGGTGCATAAGTATGGACAGGTCGATTGGGTGATAGATAGCCAAAAGTGGTGAAATCGTGTTGCAGCAGTGCTTTCGCAATGGTTTCGGCTAACTAACTTTGAGCTGAGTATGGTAATATGGTTCACAGCCAGGTCAGTGTCCATGAAGTTACACATACCGTACATGGTGGTACAGTTGGTGCATAAGTATGGACAGGTCGATTGGGTGATAGATAGCCAAAGGTGGCGAAATTGTGTTGCAGCAGTGCTTTTGCTGTGGGTTTCAGCTAACTTAGAGCTGAGATTGTAGTATGGTGCACAGCCAGGTCATTGTCGATGCTCTAACATAAGGCGAACATGGTAGTACAATTAGTGCATGCGTATGGACAGGCTGAGTGGGTGATAGATAGGCAAAAGTAGTGAAATCGTGTTTCGGCAGTGCTTTCGCAATGGTTTTCGGCTAACTTTGAGCTGAGTATGGTAGTATGGTGCACAGCCAGGTCAGTGTCCATGATGTTACACATACCGTACATGGTGGTACAGTTGGTGCATGAGTATGGACAGGTCGATTGGGTGATAGATAGCCAAAGGTGGTGAAATCGTGTTGCAGCAGTGCTTTTGCTGTGGGTTTCAGCTAACTTAGAGCTGAAATTGTAGTATGGTGCACAGCCAGGTCATTGTCGATGCTCTAACATAAGGCGAACATGGTAGTACAATAGGTGCATGCGCATGGACAGGCTGAGTGGGTGATAGATAGGCAAAAGTAGTGAAATCGTGTTTCGGCAGTGCTTTCGCAATGGTTTTCGGCTAACTTTGAGCTGAGTACGGTAATATGGTGCGAAATCGTGTTGCAGCAGTGCTTTTGCAGTGGTTTTCAGCTAACTTAGAGCTGAGATTGTAGTATGGTGCACAGACAGGTCATTGTCGATGCTCTAACATAAGGCGAACATGGTAGTACAATTGGTGCATGCATATGGACAGGCTGAGTGGGTGATAGATAGGCAAAAGTAGTGAAATCGTGTTTCGGCAGTGCTTTCAGCAATGGTTTTCGGCTAACTTTGAGCTGAGTACGGTAATATGGTGCGAAATCGTGTTGCAGCAGTGCTTTTGCAGTGGTTTTCAGCTAACTTAGAGCTGAGATTGTAGTATGGTGCACAGCCAGGTCATTGTCGATGCTCTAACATAAGGCGAGCATGGTAGCGCAATTGGTGCATGCGCATGGACAGGCTGAGTGGGTGATAGATAGGCAAAAGTAGTGAAATCGTGTTTCGGCAGTGCTTTCGCAATGGTTTTCGGCTAACTTTGAGCTGAGTATGGTAATATGGTTCACAGCCAGGTCAGTGTCCATGTTGTTACACATACCGTACATGGTGGTACAGTTGGTGCATGAGTATGGACAGGTCGATTGGGTGATAGATGGTCAAAAGTGGTGAAATCGTGTTGCAGCAGTGCTTTTGCTGTGGGTTTCAGCTAACTTAGAGCTGAAATTGTAGTATGGTGCACAGCCAGGTCATTGTCGATGCTCTAACATAAGGCGAACATGGTAGTACAATTGGTGCATGCATATGGACAGGCTGAGTGGGTGATAGATAGGCAAAAGTAGTGAAATCGTGTTTCGGCAGTGCTTTCGCAATGGTTTTCGGCTAACTTTGAGCTGAGTACGGTAATATGGTGCGAAATCGTGTTGCAGCAGTGCTTTTGCAGTGGTTTTCAGCTAACTTAGAGCTGAGATTGTAGTATGGTGCACAGCCAGGTCATTGTCGATGCTCTAACATAAGGCGAACATGGTAGTACAATTGGTGCATGCGTATGGACAGGCTGAGTGGGTGATAGATAGGCAAAAGTAGTGAAATCGTGTTTCGGCAGTGCTTTCGCAATGGTTTTCGGCTAACTTTGAGCTGAGTATGGTAATATGGTTCACAGCCAGGTCAGTGTCCATGTTGTTACACATACCGTACATGGTGGTACAGTTGGTGCATGAGTATGGACAGGTCGATTGGGTGATAGATGGTCAAAAGTGGTGAAATCGTGTTGCAGCAGTGCTTTTGCTGTGGGTTTCAGCTAACTTAGAGCTGAAATTGTAGTATGGTGCACAGCCAGGTCATTGTCGATGCTCTAACATAAGGCGAACATGGTAGTACAATTGGTGCATGCATATGGACAGGCTGAGTGGGTGATAGATAGGCAAAAGTAGTGAAATCGTGTTTCGGCAGTGCTTTCGCAATGGTTTTCGGCTAACTTTGAGCTGAGTACGGTAATATGGTGCGAAATCGTGTTGCAGCAGTGCTTTTGCAGTGGTTTTCAGCTAACTTAGAGCTGAGATTGTAGTATGGTGCACAGCCAGGTCATTGTCGATGCTCTAACATAAGGCGAACATGGTAGTACAATTGGTGCATGCGTATGGACAGGCTGAGTGGGTGATAGATAGGCAAAAGTAGTGAAATCGTGTTTCGGCAGTGCTTTCGCAATGGTTTTCGGCTAACTTTGAGCTGAGTACGGTAATATGGTGCGAAATCGTGTTGCAGCAGTGCTTTTGCAGTGGTTTTCAGCTAACTTAGAGCTGAAATTGTAGTATGGTGCACAGCCAGGTCATTGTCGATGCTCTAACATAAGGCGAAGCATGGTAGCGCAATAGGTGCATGCGCATGGACAGGCTGAGTGGGTGATAGATAGGCAAAAGTAGTGAAATCGTGTTTCGGCAGTGCTTTCGCAATGGTTTTCGGCTAACTTTGAGCTGAGTATGGTAATATGGTTCACAGCCAAGTCAGTGTCCATGTTGTTACACATACCGTACATGGTGGTACAGTTGGTGCATGAGTATGGACAGGTCGATTGGGTGATAGATAGCCAAAGGTGGCGAAATCGTGTTGCAGCAGTGCTTTTGCAGTGGTTTTCAGCTAACTTAGAGCTGAGATTGTAGTATGGTGCACAGCCAGGTCATTGTCGATGCTCTAACATAAGGCGAACATGGTAGTACAATAGGTGCATGCGCATGGACAGGCTGAGTGGGTGATAGATAGGCAAAAGTAGTGAAATCGTGTTTCGGCAGTGCTTTCGCAATGGTTTTCGGCTAACTTTGAGCTGAGTATGGTAATATGGTTCACAGCCAGGTCAGTGTCCATGAAGTTACACATACCGTACATGGTGGTACAGTTGGTGCATGAGTATGGACAGGTCGATTGGGTGATAGATGGTCAAAGGTGGCGAAATCGTGTTGCAGCAGTGCTTTTGCTGTGGGTTTCAGCTAACTTAGAGCTGAGATTGTAGTATGGTGCACAGCCAGGTCATTGTCGATGCTCTAACATAAGGCGAACATGGTAGTACAATTGGTGCATGCGTATGGACAGGCTGAGTGGGTGATAGATAGGCAAAAGTAGTGAAATCGTGTTTCGGCAGTGCTTTCGCAATGGTTTTCGGCTAACTTTGAGCTGAGTATGGTAATATGGTGCACAGCCAGGTCAGTGTCCATGATGTTACACATACCGTACATGGTGGTACAGTTGGTGCAGTATGGACAGGTCGATTGGGTGATAGATAGCCAAAGGTGGCGAAATCGTGTTGCAGCAGTGCTTTTGCTGTGGGTTTCAGCTAACTTAGAGCTGAAATTGTAGTATGGTGCACAGCCAGGTCATTGTCGATGCTCTAACATAAGGCGAACATGGTAGTACAATTGGTGCATGCATATGGACAGGCTGAGTGGGTGATAGATAGGCAAAAGTAGTGAAATCGTGTTTCGGCAGTGCTTTCGCAATGGTTTTCGGCTAACTTTGAGCTGAGTACGGTAATATGGTGCGAAATCGTGTTGCAGCAGTGCTTTTGCAGTGGTTTTCAGCTAACTTAGAGCTGAGATTGTAGTATGGTGCACAGACAGGTCATTGTCGATGCTCTAACATAAGGCGAACATGGCAGCACAACTGGTGCATGCGTATGGACAGGCTGAGTGGGTGATAGATAGGCAAAAGTAGTGAAATCGTGTTTCGGCAGTGCTTTCGCAATGGTTTTCGGCTAACTTTGAGCTGAGTATGGTAATATGGTTCACAGCCAGGTCAGTGTCCATGTTGTTACACATACCGTACATGGTGGTACAGTTGGTGCATGAGTATGGACAGGTCGATTGGGTGATAGATGGTCAAAAGTGGTGAAATCGTGTTGCAGCAGTGCTTTTGCTGTGGGTTTCAGCTAACTTAGAGCTGAAATTGTAGTATGGTGCACAGCCAGGTCATTGTCGATGCTCTAACATAAGGCGAACATGGTAGTCCAATTGGTGCATGCATATGGACAGGCTGAGTGGGTGATAGATAGGCAAAAGTAGTGAAATCGTGTTTCGGCAGTGCTTTCGCAATGGTTTTCGGCTAACTTTGAGCTGAGTACGGTAATATGGTGCGAAATCGTGTTGCAGCAGTGCTTTTGCAGTGGTTTTCAGCTAACTTAGAGCTGAGATTGTAGTATGGTGCACAGCCAGGTCATTGTCGATGCTCTAACATAAGGCGAACATGGTAGTACAATTGGTGCATGCGTATGGACAGGCTGAGTGGGTGATAGATAGGCAAAAGTAGTGAAATCGTGTTTCGGCAGTGCTTTCGCAATGGTTTTCGGCTAACTTTGAGCTGAGTATGGTAATATGGTTCACAGCCAGGTCAGTGTCCATGTTGTTACACATACCGTACATGGTGGTACAGTTGGTGCATGAGTATGGACAGGTCGATTGGGTGATAGATGGCCAAAGGTGGTGAAATCGTGTTGCAGCAGTGCTTTTGCTGTGGGTTTCAGCTAACTTAGAGCTGAAATTGTAGTATGGTGCACAGCCAGGTCATTGTCGATGCTCTAACATAAGGCGAACATGGTAGTACAATTGGTGCATGCGTATGGACAGGCTGAGTGGGTGATAGATCGCAATGGCGGCTAACTTTGAGCTGAGTATGGTAATATGGTGCACAGCCAGGTCAGTGTCCATGTTGTTACACATACCGTACATGGTGGTACAGTTGGTGCATGCAGTATGGACAGGTCGATTGGGTGATAGATAGGCAAAGGTGGTGAAATCGTGTTGCAGCAGTGCTTTTGCAGTGGTTTTCAGCTAACTTAGAGCTGAAATTGTAGTATGGTGCACAGCCAGGTCATTGTCGATGCTCTAACATAAGGCGAACATGGTAGTACAATTGGTGCATGCGTATGGACAGGCTGAGTGGGTGATAGATAGGCAAAAGTAGTGAAATCGTGTTTCGGCAGTGCTTTCGCAATGGTTTTCGGCTAACTTTGAGCTGAGTATGGTAATATGGTTCACAGCCAGGTCAGTGTCCATGTTGTTACACATACCGTACATGGTGGTACAGTTGGTGCATGAGTATGGACAGGTCGATTGGGTGATAGATGGTCAAAGGTGGTGAAATCGTGTTGCAGCAGTGCTTTTGCTGTGGGTTTCAGCTAACTTAGAGCTGAGATTGTAGTATGGTGCACAGCCAGGTCATTGTCGATGCTCTAACATAAGGCGAACATGGTAGTACAATAGGTGCATGCGCATGGACAGGCTGAGTGGGTGATAGATAGGCAAAAGTAGTGAAATCGTGTTTCGGCAGTGCTTTCGCAATGGTTTTCGGCTAACTTTGAGCTGAGTATGGTAATATGGTTCACAGCCAGGTCAGTGTCCATGTTGTTACACATACCGTACATGGTGGTACAGTTGGTGCATGAGTATGGACAGGTCGATTGGGTGATAGATAGCCAAAGGTGGCGAAATTGTGTTGCAGCAGTGCTTTTGCAGTGGTTTTCAGCTAACTTAGAGCTGAGATTGTAGTATGGTGCACAGCCAGGTCATTGTCGATGCTCTAACATAAGGCGAACATGGTAGTACAATTGGTGCATGCGTATGGACAGGCTGAGTGGGTGATAGATAGGCAAAAGTAGTGAAATCGTGTTTCGGCAGTGCTTTCGCAATGGTTTTCGGCTAACTTTGAGCTGAGTATGGTAATATGGTTCACAGCCAGGTCAGTGTCCATGATGTTACACATACCGTACATGGTGGTACAGTTGGTGCATGAGTATGGACAGGTCGATTGGGTGATAGATGGCCAAAAGTGGTGAAATCGTGTTGCAGCAGTGCTTTTGCTGTGGGTTTCAGCTAACTTAGAGCTGAAATTGTAGTATGGTGCACAGCCAGGTCATTGTCGATGCTCTAACATAAGGCGAACATGGTAGTACAATTGGTGCATGCATATGGACAGGCTGAGTGGGTGATAGATAGGCAAAAGTAGTGAAATCATGTTTCGGCAGAGCTTTCACAATGGTTTTCGGCTAACTTTGAGCTGAGTACGGTAATATGGTGCGAAATCGTGTTGCAGCAGTGCTTTTGCAGTGGTTTTCAGCTAACTTAGAGCTGAGAGTGTAGTATGGTGCACAGCCAGGTCATTGTCGATGCTCTAACATAAGGCGAGCATGGTAGCGCAATAGGTGCATGCGCATGGACAGGCTGAGTGGGTGATAGATAGGCAAAAGTAGTAAAATCGTGTTTCGGCAGTGCTATCGCAATGGTTTTCGGCTAACTTTGAGCTGAGTATGGTAATATGGTTCACAGCCAGGTCAGTGTCCATGTTGTTACACATACCGTACATGGTGGTACAGTTGGTGCATGAGTATGGACAGGTCGATTGGGTGATAGATGGTCAAAAGTGGTGAAATCGTGTTGCAGCAGTGCTTTTGCTGTGGGTTTCAGCTAACTTAGAGATGAAATTGTAGTATGGTGCACAGCCAGGTCATTGTCGATGCTCTAACATAAGGCGAACATGGTAGTACAATTGGTGCATGCATATGGACAGGCTGAGTGGGTGATAGATAGGCAAAAGTAGTGAAATCGTGTTTCGGCAGTGCTTTCGCAATGGTTTTCGGCTAACTTTGAGCTGAGTACGGTAATATGGTGCGAAATCGTGTTGCAGCAGTGCTTTTGCAGTGGTTTTCAGCTAACTTAGAGCTGAGATTGTAGTATGGTGCACAGACAGGTCATTGTCGATGCTCTAACATAAGGCGAACATGGCAGTACAATTGGTGCATGCGTATGGACAGGCTGAGTGGGTGATAGATAGGCAAAAGTAGTGAAATCGTGTTTCGGCAGTGCTTTCGCAATGGTTTTCGGCTAACTTTGAGCTGAGTATGGTAATATGGTTCACAGCCAGGTCAGTGTCCATGTTGTTACACATACCGTACATGGTGGTACAGTTGGTGCATGAGTATGGACAGGTCGATTGGGTGATAGATGGTCAAAAGTGGTGAAATCGTGTTGCAGCAGTGCTTTTGCTGTGGGTTTCAGCTAACTTAGAGCTGAAATTGTAGTATGGTGCACAGCCAGGTCATTGTCGATGCTCTAACATAAGGCGAACATGGTAGTACAATTGGTGCATGCATATGGACAGGCTGAGTGGGTGATAGATAGGCAAAAGTAGTGAAATCGTGTTTCGGCAGTGCTTTCGCAATGGTTTTCGGCTAACTTTGAGCTGAGTATGGTAGTATGTTGCACAGCCAGGTCAGTGTCCATGAAGTTACACATACCGTACATGGTGGTACAGTTGGTGCATGCAGTATGGACAGGTATATTGGGTGATAGATGGTCAAAGGTGGCGAAATTGTGTTGCAGCAGTGCTTTTGCTGTGGGTTTCAGCTAACTTAGAGCTGAAATTGTAGTATGGTGCACAGCCAGGTCATTGTCGATGCTCTAACATAAGGCGAACATGGTAGTACAATTGGTGCATGCATATGGACAGGCTGAGTGGGTGATAGATAGGCAAAAGTAGTGAAATCGTGTTTCGGCAGTGCTTTCGCAATGGTTTTCGGCTAACTTTGAGCTGAGTACGGTAATATGGTGCGAAATCGTGTTGCAGCAGTGCTTTTGCAGTGGTTTTCAGCTAACTTAGAGCTGAGATTGTAGTATGGTGCACAGACAGGTCATTGTCGATGCTCTAACATAAGGCGAACATGGCAGTACAATTGGTGCATGCGTATGGACAGGCTGAGTGGGTGATAGATAGGCAAAAGTAGTGAAATCGTGTTTCGGCAGTGCTTTCGCAATGGTTTTCGGCTAACTTTGAGCTGAGTATGGTAATATGGTTCACAGCCAGGTCAGTGTCCATGTTGTTACACATACCGTACATGGTGGTACAGTTGGTGCATGAGTATGGACAGGTCGATTGGGTGATAGATAGCCAAAGGTGGTGAAATCGTGTTGCAGCAGTGCTTTTGCTGTGGGTTTCAGCTAACTTAGAGCTGAAATTGCAGTATGGTGCACAGCCAGGTCATTGTCGATGCTCTAACATAAGGCGAACATGGTAGTACAATTGGTGCATGCATATGGACAGGCTGAGTGGGTGATAGATAGGCAAAAGTAGTGAAATCATGTTTCGGCAGAGCTTTCACAATGGTTTTCGGCTAACTTTGAGCTGAGTACGGTAATATGGTGCGAAATCGTGTTGCAGCAGTGCTTTTGCAGTGGTTTTCAGCTAACTTAGAGCTGAGTGTAGTATGGTGCACAGCCAGGTCATTGTCGATGCTCTAACATAAGGCGAGCATGGTAGCGCAATAGGTGCATGCGCAAGGACAGGCTGAGTGGGTGATAGATAGGCAAAAGTAGTAAAATCGTGTTTCGGCAGTGCTTTCGCAATGGTTTTCGGCTAACTTTGAGCTGAGTACGGTAATATGGTGCGAAATCGTGTTGCAGCAGTGCTTTTGCTGTGGGTTTCAGCTAACTTAGAGCTGAAATTGTAGTATGGTGCACAGCCAGGTCATTGTCGATGCTCTAACATAAGGCGAACATGGTAGTACAATTGGTGCATGCATATGGACAGGCTGAGTGGGTGATAGATAGGCAAAAGTAGTGAAATCATGTTTCGGCAGAGCTTTCACAATGGTTTTCGGCTAACTTTGAGCTGAGTACGGTAATATGGTGCGAAATCGTGTTGCAGCAGTGCTTTTGCAGTGGTTTTCAGCTAGCTTAGAGCTGAGAGTGTAGTATGGTGCACAGCCAGGTCATTGTCGATGCTCTAACATAAGGCGAGCATGGTAGCGCAATAGGTGCATGCGCAAGGACAGGCTGAGTGGGTGATAGATAGGCAAAAGTAGTAAAATCGTGTTTCGGCAGTGCTATCGCAATGGTTTTCGGCTAACTTTGAGCTGAGTATGGTAATATGGTTCACAGCCAGGTCAGTGTCCATGTTGTTACACATACCGTACATGGTGGTACAGTTGGTGCATGCGCATGGACAGGCTGAGTGGGTGATAGATAGGCAAAAGTAGTGAAATCGTGTTTCGGCAGTGCTTTCGCAATGGTTTTCGGCTAACTTTGAGCTGAGTATGGTAGTATGGTGCACAGCCAGGTCAGTGTCCATGATGTTACACATACCGTACATGGTGGTACAGTTGGTGCATAAGTATGGACAGGTCGATTGGGTGATAGATAGCCAAAGGTGGTGAAATCGTGTTGCAGCAGTGCTTTTGCTGTGGGTTTCAGCTAACTTAGAGATGAGATTGTAGTATGGTGCACAGCCAGGTCATTGTCGATGCTCTAACATAAGGCGAACATGGTAGTACAATTGGTGCATGCGTATGGACAGGCTGAGTGGGTGATAGATAGGCAAAAGTAGTGAAATCGTGTTTCGGCAGTGCTTTCGCAATGGTTTTCGGCTAACTTTGAGCTGAGTATGGTAGTATGTTGCACAGCCAGGTCAGTGTCCATGAGTTACACATACCGTACATGGTGGTACAGTTGGTGCATGCAGTATGGACAGGTCGATTGGGTGATAGATGGTCAAAGGTGGTGAAATCGTGTTGCAGCAGTGCTTTTGCTGTGGGTTTCAGCTAACTTAGAGCTGAAATTGTAGTATGGTGCACAGCCAGGTCATTGTCGATGCTCTAACATAAGGCGAACATGGTAGTACAATTGGTGCATGCATATGGACAGGCTGAGTGGGTGATAGATAGGCAAAAGTAGTGAAATCGTGTTTCGGCAGTGCTTTCGCAATGGTTTTCGGCTAACTTTGAGCTGAGTACGGTAATATGGTGCGAAATCGTGTTGCAGCAGTGCTTTTGCAGTGGTTTTCAGCTAACTTAGAGCTGAGAGTGTAGTATGGTGCACAGCCAGGTCATTGTCGATGCTCTAACATAAGGCGAACATGGTAGTACAATTGGTGCATGCGTATGGACAGGCTGAGTGGGTGATAGATAGGCAAAAGTAGTGAAATCGTGTTTCGGCAGTGCTTTCGCAATGGTTTTCGGCTAACTTTGAGCTGAGTATGGTAATATGGTTCACAGCCAGGTCAGTGTCCATGTTGTTACACATACCGTACATGGTGGTACAGTTGGTGCATGAGTATGGACAGGTCGATTGGGTGATAGATGGTCAAAAGTGGTGAAATCGTGTTGCAGCAGTGCTTTTGCTGTGGGTTTCAGCTAACTTAGAGCTGAAATTGTAGTATGGTGCACAGCCAGGTCATTGTCGATGCTCTAACATAAGGCGAACATGGTAGTACAATTGGTGCATGCATATGGACAGGCTGAGTGGGTGATAGATAGGCAAAAGTAGTGAAATCATGTTTCGGCAGAGCTTTCACAATGGTTTTCGGCTAACTTTGAGCTGAGTACGGTAATATGGTGCGAAATCGTGTTGCAGCAGTGCTTTTGCAGTGGTTTTCAGCTAACTTAGAGCTGAGAGTGTAGTATGGTGCACAGCCAGGTCATTGTCGATGCTCTAACATAAGGCGAGCATGGTAGCGCAATAGGTGCATGCGCATGGACAGGCTGAGTGGGTGATAGATAGGCAAAAGTAGTGAAATCGTGTTTCGGCAGTGCTTTCGCAATGGTTTTCGGCTAACTTTGAGCTGAGTATGGTAATATGGTTCACAGCCAGGTCAGTGTCCATGTTGTTACACATACCGTACATGGTGGTACAGTTGGTGCATGCGCATGGACAGGCTGAGTGGGTGATAGATAGGCAAAAGTAGTGAAATCGTGTTTCGGCAGTGCTTTCGCAATGGTTTTCGGCTAACTTTGAGCTGAGTATGGTAGTATGGTGCACAGCCAGGTCAGTGTCCATGATGTTACACATACCGTACATGGTGGTACAGTTGGTGCATAAGTATGGACAGGTCGATTGGGTGATAGATAGCCAAAAGTGGTGAAATCGTGTTGCAGCAGTGCTTTTGCTGTGGGTTTCAGCTAACTTAGAGATGAAATTGTAGTATGGTGCACAGCCAGGTCATTGTCGATGCTCTAACATAAGGCGAACATGGTAGTACAATTGGTGCATGCATATGGACAGGCTGAGTGGGTGATAGATAGGCAAAAGTAGTGAAATCATGTTTCGGCAGAGCTTTCACAATGGTTTTCGGCTAACTTTGAGCTGAGTACGGTAATATGGTGCGAAATCGTGTTGCAGCAGTGCTTTTGCAGTGGTTTTCAGCTAGCTTAGAGCTGAGAGTGTAGTATGGTGCACAGCCAGGTCATTGTCGATGCTCTAACATAAGGCGAGCATGGTAGCGCAATAGGTGCATGCGCAAGGACAGGCTGAGTGGGTGATAGATAGGCAAAAGTAGTAAAATCGTGTTTCGGCAGTGCTTTCGCAATGGTTTTCGGCTAACTTTGAGCTGAGTATGGTAATATGGTTCACAGCCAGGTCAGTGTCCATGTGTTACACATACCGTACATGGTGGTACAGTTGGTGCATGCGCATGGACAGGCTGAGTGGGTGATAGATAGGCAAAAGTAGTGAAATCATGTTTCGGCAGAGCTTTCACAATGGTTTTCGGCTAACTTTGAGCTGAGTACGGTAATATGGTGCGAAATCGTGTTGCAGCAGTGCTTTTGCAGTGGTTTTAGCTAGCTTAGAGCTGAGAGTGTAGTATGGTGCACAGCCAGGTCATTGTCGATGCTCTAACATAAGGCGAGCATGGTAGCGCAATTGGTGCATGCGCAAGGACAGGCTGAGTGGGTGATAGATAGGCAAAAGTAGTAAAATCGTGTTTCGGCAGTGCTTTCGCAATGGTTTTCGGCTAACTTTGAGCTGAGTATGGTAGTATGGTGCACAGCCAGGTCAGTGTCCATGATGTTACACATACCGTACATGGTGGTACAGTTGGTGCATGCGTATGGACAGGTGATTGGGTGATAGATAGCCAAAAGTGGTGAAATCGTGTTGCAGCAGTGCTTTCGCAATGGTTTTCGGCTAACTTTGAGCTGAGTATGGTAGTATGGTGCACAGCCAGGTCAGTGTCCATGATGTTACACATACCGTACATGGTGGTACAGTTGGTGCATGAGTATGGACAGGTCGATTGGGTGATAGATAGCCAAAGGTGGCGAAATCGTGTTGCAGCAGTGCTTTTGCTGTGGGTTTCAGCTAACTTAGAGCTGAGATTGTAGTATGGTGCACAGCCAGGTCATTGTCGATGCTCTAACATAAGGCGAGCATGGTAGTACAATTGGTGCATGCGCATGGACAGGCTGAGTGGGTGATAGATAGGCAAAAGTAGTGAAATCGTGTTTCGGCAGTGCTTTCGCAATGGTTTTCGGCTAACTTTGAGCTGAGTATGGTAGTATGGTGCACAGCCAGGTCAGTGTCCATGAAGTTACACATACCGTACATGGTGGTACAGTTGGTGCATAAGTATGGACAGGTCGATTGGGTGATAGATAGGCAAAAGTGGTGAAATCGTGTTTCAGCAGTGCTTTCGCAATGGTTTTCGGCTAACTTTGAGCTGAGTATGGTAATATGGTTCACAGCCAGGTCAGTGTCCATGAAGTTACACATACCGTACATGGTGGTACAGTTGGTGCATAAGTATGGACAGGTCGATTGGGTGATAGATAGCCAAAGGTGGTGAAATCGTGTTGCAGCAGTGCTTTTGCTGTGGGTTTCAGCTAACTTAGAGCTGAGATTGTAGTATGGTGCACAGCCAGGTCATTGTCGATGCTCTAACATAAGGCGAACATGGTAGTACAATTGGTGCATGCGTATGGACAGGCTGAGTGGGTGATAGATAGGCAAAAGTAGTGAAATCGTGTTTCGGCAGTGCTTTCGCAATGGTTTTCGGCTAACTTTGAGCTGAGTATGGTAGTATGGTGCACAGCCAGGTCAGTGTCCATGATGTTACACATACCGTACATGGTGGTACAGTTGGTGCATGAGTATGGACAGGTCGATTGGGTGATAGATAGCCAAAAGTGGTGAAATCGTGTTGCAGCAGTGCTTTTGCTGTGGGTTTCAGCTAACTTAGAGCTGAAATTGTAGTATGGTGCACAGCCAGGTCATTGTCGATGCTCTAACATAAGGCGAACATGGTAGTACAATTGGTGCATGCATATGGACAGGCTGAGTGGGTGATAGATAGGCAAAAGTAGTGAAATCATGTTTCGGCAGAGCTTTCACAATGGTTTTCGGCTAACTTTGAGCTGAGTACGGTAATATGGTGCGAAATCGTGTTGCAGCAGTGCTTTTGCAGTGGTTTTCAGCTAGCTTAGAGCTGAGAGTGTAGTATGGTGCACAGCCAGGTCATTGTCGATGCTCTAACATAAGGCGAGCATGGTAGCGCAATAGGTGCATGCGCAAGGACAGGCTGAGTGGGTGATAGATAGGCAAAAGTAGTAAAATCGTGTTTCGGCAGTGCTATCGCAATGGTTTTCGGCTAACTTTGAGCTGAGTATGGTAATATGGTTCACAGCCAGGTCAGTGTCCATGTGTTACACATACCGTACATGGTGGTACAGTTGGTGCATGCGCATGGACAGGCTGAGTGGGTGATAGATAGGCAAAAGTAGTGAAATCGTGTTTCGGCAGTGCTTTCGCAATGGTTTTCGGCTAACTTTGAGCTGAGTATGGTAGTATGGTGCACAGCCAGGTCAGTGTCCATGATGTTACACATACCGTACATGGTGGTACAGTTGGTGCATAAGTATGGACAGGTGAGTGGGTGATAGATAGGCAAAAGTAGTGAAATCGTGTTGCAGCAGTGCTTTTGCTGTGGGTTTCAGCTAACTTAGAGCTGAGATTGTAGTATGGTGCACAGCCAGGTCATTGTCGATGCTCTAACATAAGGCGAACATGGTAGTACAATTGGTGCATGCGTATGGACAGGCTGAGTGGGTGATAGATAGGCAAAAGTAGTGAAATCGTGTTTCGGCAGTGCTTTCGCAATGGTTTTCGGCTAACTTTGAGCTGAGTATGGTAGTATGGTGCACAGCCAGGTCAGTGTCCATGATGTTACACATACCGTACATGGTGGTACAGTTGGTGCATGAGTATGGACAGGTCGATTGGGTGATAGATAGCCAAAAGTGGTGAAATCGTGTTGCAGCAGTGCTTTTGCTGTGGGTTTCAGCTAACTTAGAGCTGAAATTGTAGTATGGTGCACAGCCAGGTCATTGTCGATGCTCTAACATAAGGCGAACATGGTAGTACAATTGGTGCATGCGCATGGACAGGCTGAGTGGGTGATAGATAGGCAAAAGTAGTGAAATCGTGTTTCGGCAGTGCTTTCGCAATGGTTTTCGGCTAACTTTGAGCTGAGTATGGTAGTATGGTGCACAGCCAGGTCAGTGTCCATGATGTTACACATACCGTACATGGTGGTACAGTTGGTGCATGCGTATGGACAGGTCGATTGGGTGATAGATAGCCAAAAGTGGTGAAATCGTGTTGCAGCAGTGCTTTCGCAATGGTTTTCGGCTAACTTTGAGCTGAGTATGGTAGTATGGTGCACAGCCAGGTCAGTGTCCATGAAGTTACACATACCGTACATGGTGGTACAGTTGGTGCATAAGTATGGACAGGTCGATTGGGTGATAGATAGCCAAAGGTGGCGAAATTGTGTTGCAGCAGTGCTTTTGCTGTGGGTTTCAGCTAACTTAGAGCTGAGATTGTAGTATGGTGCACAGCCAGGTCATTGTCGATGCTCTAACATAAGGCGAACATGGTAGTACAATTGGTGCATGCGTATGGACAGGCTGAGTGGGTGATAGATAGGCAAAAGTAGTGAAATCGTGTTTCGGCAGTGCTTTCGCAATGGTTTTCGGCTAACTTTGAGCTGAGTATGGTAGTATGGTGCACAGCCAGGTCAGTGTCCATGATGTTACACATACCGTACATGGTGGTACAGTTGGTGCATGAGTATGGACAGGTCGATTGGGTGATAGATAGCCAAAAGTGGCGAAATTGTGTTGCAGCAGTGCTTTTCCTGTGGGTTTCAGCTAACTTAGAGCTGAAATTATCGTATGGTGCACAGCCAGGTCATTGTCGATGCTCTAACATAAGGCGAGCATGGTAGTACAATTGGTGCATGCGCATGGACAGGCTGAGTGGGTGATAGATAGGCAAAAGTAGTGAAATCGTGTTTCGGCAGTGCTTTCGCAATGGTTTTCGGCTAACTTTGAGCTGAGTATGGTAGTATGGTGCACAGCCAGGTCAGTGTCCATGAAGTTACACATACCGTACATGGTGGTACAGTTGGTGCATAAGTATGGACAGGTCGATTGGGTGATAGATAGCCAAAAGTGGTGAAATCGTGTTGCAGCAGTGCTTTCGCAATGGTTTTCGGCTAACTTTGAGCTGAGTATGGTAGTATGGTGCACAGCCAGGTCAGTGTCCATGAAGTTACACATACCGTACATGGTGGTACAGTTGGTGCATAAGTATGGACAGGTCGATTGGGTGATAGATAGCCAAAGGTGGCGAAATTGTGTTGCAGCAGTGCTTTTGCTGTGGGTTTCAGCTAACTTAGAGCTGAGATTGTAGTATGGTGCACAGCCAGGTCATTGTCGATGCTCTAACATAAGGCGAACATGGTAGTACAATTGGTGCACGCGTATGGACAGGCTGAGTGGGTGATAGATAGGCAAAAGTAGTGAAATCGTGTTTCGGCAGTGCTTTCGCAATGGTTTTCGGCTAACTTTGAGCTGAGTATGGTAGTATGGTGCACAGCCAGGTCAGTGTCCATGATGTTACACATACCGTACATGGTGGTACAGTTGGTGCATGAGTATGGACAGGTCGATTGGGTGATAGATAGCCAAAGGTGGCGAAATCGTGTTGCAGCAGTGCTTTTGCTGTGGGTTTCAGCTAACTTAGAGCTGAAATTGTAGTATGGTGCACAGCCAGGTCATTGTCGATGCTCTAACATAAGGCGAACATGGTAGTACAATTGGTGCATGCATATGGACAGGCTGAGTGGGTGATAGATAGGCAAAAGTAGTGAAATCGTGTTTCGGCAGTGCTTTCGCAATGGTTTTCGGCTAACTTTGAGCTGAGTACGGTAATATGGTGCGAAATCGTGTTGCAGCAGTGCTTTTGCAGTGGTTTTCAGCTAACTTAGAGCTGAGAGTGTAGTATGGTGCACAGCCAGGTCATTGTCGATGCTCTAACATAAGGCGAGCATGGTAGCGCAATAGGTGCATGCGCAAGGACAGGCTGAGTGGGTGATAGATAGGCAAAAGTAGTGAAATCGTGTTTCGGCAGTGCTTTCGCAATGGTTTTCGGCTAACTTTGAGCTGAGTATGGTAATATGGTTCACAGCCAGGTCAGTGTCCATGTTGTTACACATACCGTACATGGTGGTACAGTTGGTGCATAAGTATGGACAGGTCGATTGGGTGATAGATAGCCAAAGGTGGCGAAATTGTGTTGCAGCAGTGCTTTTGCAGTGGTTTTCAGCTAACTTAGAGCTGAGATTGTAGTATGGTGCACAGCCAGGTCATTGTCGATGCTCTAACATAAGGCGAACATGGTAGTACAATTGGTGCATGCGTATGGACAGGCTGAGTGGGTGATAGATAGGCAAAAGTAGTGAAATCGTGTTTCGGCAGTGCTTTCGCAATGGTTTTCGGCTAACTTTGAGCTGAGTATGGTAGTATGGTGCACAGCCAGGTCAGTGTCCATGATGTTACACATACCGTACATGGTGGTACAGTTGGTGCATGAGTATGGACAGGTCGATTGGGTGATAGATGGCCAAAAGTGGTGAAATCGTGTTGCAGCAGTGCTTTTGCTGTGGGTTTCAGCTAACTTAGAGCTGAAATTGTAGTATGGTGCACAGCCAGGTCATTGTCGATGCTCTAACATAAGGCGAACATGGTAGTACAATTGGTGCATGCATATGGACAGGCTGAGTGGGTGATAGATAGGCAAAAGTAGTGAAATCATGTTTCGGCAGAGCTTTCACAATGGTTTTCGGCTAACTTTGAGCTGAGTACGGTAATATGGTGCGAAATCGTGTTGCAGCAGTGCTTTTGCAGTGGTTTTCAGCTAGCTTAGAGCTGAGAGTGTAGTATGGTGCACAGCCAGGTCATTGTCGATGCTCTAACATAAGGCGAGCATGGTAGCGCAATAGGTGCATGCGCAAGACAGGCTGAGTGGGTGATAGATAGGCAAAAGTAGTAAAATCGTGTTTCGGCAGTGCTATCGCAATGGTTTTCGGCTAACTTTGAGCTGAGTATGGTAATATGGTTCACAGCCAAGTCAGTGTCCATGTTGTTACACATACCGTACATGGTGGTACAGTTGGTGCATAAGTATGGACAGGTCGATTGGGTGATAGATAGCCAAAGGTGGCGAAATCGTGTTGCAGCAGTGCTTTTGCAGTGGTTTTCAGCTAACTTAGAGCTGAGATTGTAGTATGGTGCACAGCCAGGTCATTGTCGATGCTCTAACATAAGGCGAACATGGTAGTACAATTGGTGCATGCGTATGGACAGGCTGAGTGGGTGATAGATAGGCAAAAGTAGTGAAATCGTGTTTCGGCAGTGCTTTCGCAATGGTTTTCGGCTAACTTTGAGCTGAGTATGGTAATATGGTTCACAGCCAGGTCAGTGTCCATGATGTTACACATACCGTACATGGTGGTACAGTTGGTGCATGAGTATGGACAGGTCGATTGGGTGATAGATGGCCAAAAGTGGTGAAATCGTGTTGCAGCAGTGCTTTTGCTGTGGGTTTCAGCTAACTTAGAGCTGAAATTGTAGTATGGTGCACAGCCAGGTCATTGTCGATGCTCTAACATAAGGCGAACATGGTAGTACAATTGGTGCATGCATATGGACAGGCTGAGTGGGTGATAGATAGGCAAAAGTAGTGAAATCATGTTTCGGCAGAGCTTTCACAATGGTTTTCGGCTAACTTTGAGCTGAGTACGGTAATATGGTGCGAAATCGTGTTGCAGCAGTGCTTTGCAGTGGTTTTCAGCTAGCTTAGAGCTGAGAGTGTAGTATGGTGCACAGCCAGGTCATTGTCGATGCTCTAACATAAGGCGAGCATGGTAGCGCAATAGGTGCATGCGCAAGGACAGGCTGAGTGGGTGATAGATAGGCAAAAGTAGTGAAATCGTGTTTCGGCAGTGCTATCGCAATGGTTTTCGGCTAACTTTGAGCTGAGTATGGTAATATGGTTCACAGCCAAGTCAGTGTCCATGTTGTTACACATACCGTACATGGTGGTACAGTTGGTGCATAAGTATGGACAGGTCGATTGGGTGATAGATAGCCAAAGGTGGCGAAATCGTGTTGCAGCAGTGCTTTTGCAGTGGTTTTCAGCTAACTTAGAGCTGAGATTGTAGTATGGTGCACAGCCAGGTCATTGTCGATGCTCTAACATAAGGCGAACATGGTAGTACAATTGGTGCATGCGTATGGACAGGCTGAGTGGGTGATAGATAGGCAAAAGTAGTGAAATCGTGTTTCGGCAGTGCTTTCGCAATGGTTTTCGGCTAACTTTGAGCTGAGTATGGTAATATGGTTCACAGCCAGGTCAGTGTCCATGTTGTTACACATACCGTACATGGTGGTACAGTTGGTGCATGAGTATGGACAGGTCGATTGGGTGATAGATGGTCAAAAGTGGTGAAATCGTGTTGCAGCAGTGCTTTTGCTGTGGGTTTCAGCTAACTTAGAGATGAAATTGTAGTATGGTGCACAGCCAGGTCATTGTCGATGCTCTAACATAAGGCGAACATGGTAGTACAATTGGTGCATGCATATGGACAGGCTGAGTGGGTGATAGATAGGCAAAAGTAGTGAAATCATGTTTCGGCAGAGCTTTCACAATGGTTTTCGGCTAACTTTGAGCTGAGTACGGTAATATGGTGCGAAATCGTGTTGCAGCAGTGCTTTTGCAGTGGTTTTCAGCTAGCTTAGAGCTGAGAGTGTAGTATGGTGCACAGCCAGGTCATTGTCGATGCTCTAACATAAGGCGAGCATGGTAGCGCAATAGGTGCATGCGCAAGACAGGCTGAGTGGGTGATAGATAGGCAAAAGTAGTAAAATCGTGTTTCGGCAGTGCTATCGCAATGGTTTTCGGCTAACTTTGAGCTGAGTATGGTAATATGGTTCACAGCCAAGTCAGTGTCCATGTTGTTACACATACCGTACATGGTGGTACAGTTGGTGCATGCGCATGGACAGGCTGAGTGGGTGATAGATAGGCAAAAGTAGTGAAATCGTGTTTCGGCAGTGCTTTCGCAATGGTTTTCGGCTAACTTTGAGCTGAGTATGGTAGTATGATGCACAGCCAGGTCAGTGTCCATGATGTTACACATACCGTACATGGTGGTACAGTTGGTGCATAAGTATGGACAGGTCGATTGGGTGATAGATAGCCAAAAGTGGTGAAATCGTGTTGCAGCAGTGCTTTTGCTGTGGGTTTCAGCTAACTTAGAGCTGAAATTGTAGTATGGTGCACAGCCAGGTCATTGTCGATGCTCTAACATAAGGCGAACATGGTAGTACAATTGGTGCATGCATATGGACAGGCTGAGTGGGTGATAGATAGGCAAAAGTAGTGAAATCATGTTTCGGCAGAGCTTTCACAATGGTTTTCGGCTAACTTTGAGCTGAGTACGGTAATATGGTGCGAAATCGTGTTGCAGCAGTGCTTTTGCAGTGGTTTTCAGCTAGCTTAGAGCTGAGAGTGTAGTATGGTGCACAGCCAGGTCATTGTCGATGCTCTAACATAAGGCGAGCATGGTAGCGCAATAGGTGCATGCGCAAGGACAGGCTGAGTGGGTGATAGATAGGCAAAAGTAGTAAAATCGTGTTTCGGCAGTGCTATCGCAATGGTTTTCGGCTAACTTAGAGCTGAGTATGGTAATATGGTTCACAGCCAAGTCAGTGTCCATGTTGTTACACATACCGTACATGGTGGTACAGTTGGTGCATGCGCATGGACAGGCTGAGTGGGTGATAGATAGGCAAAAGTAGTGAAATCGTGTTTCGGCAGTGCTTTCGCAATGGTTTTCGGCTAACTTTGAGCTGAGTATGGTAGTATGATGCACAGCCAGGTCAGTGTCCATGATGTTACACATACCGTACATGGTGGTACAGTTGGTGCATAAGTATGGACAGGTCGATTGGGTGATAGATAGCCAAAAGTGGTGAAATCGTGTTGCAGCAGTGCTTTTGCTGTGGGTTTCAGCTAACTTAGAGATGAAATTGTAGTATGGTGCACAGCCAGGTCATTGTCGATGCTCTAACATAAGGCGAACATGGTAGTACAATTGGTGCATGCATATGGACAGGCTGAGTGGGTGATAGATAGGCAAAAGTAGTGAAATCATGTTTCGGCAGAGCTTTCACAATGGTTTTCGGCTAACTTTGAGCTGAGTACGGTAATATGGTGCGAAATCGTGTTGCAGCAGTGCTTTTGCAGTGGTTTTCAGCTAGCTTAGAGCTGAGAGTGTAGTATGGTGCACAGCCAGGTCATTGTCGATGCTCTAACATAAGGCGAGCATGGTAGCGCAATAGGTGCATGCGCAAGACAGGCTGAGTGGGTGATAGATAGGCAAAAGTAGTAAAATCGTGTTTCGGCAGTGCTATCGCAATGGTTTTCGGCTAACTTTGAGCTGAGTATGGTAATATGGTTCACAGCCAAGTCAGTGTCCATGTGTTACACATACCGTACATGGTGGTACAGTTGGTGCATGCGCATGGACAGGCTGAGTGGGTGATAGATAGGCAAAAGTAGTGAAATCATGTTTCGGCAGAGCTTTCACAATGGTTTTCGGCTAACTTTGAGCTGAGTACGGTAATATGGTGCGAAATCGTGTTGCAGCAGTGCTTTGCAGTGGTTTTAGCTAGCTTAGAGCTGAGAGTGTGGTATGGTGCACAGTCAGAACATTGTCGATGCTCTAACATAAGGCGAGCATGGTAGCGCAATTGGTGCATGCGCAAGGACAGGCTGAGTGGGTGATAGATAGGCAAAAGTAGTAAAATCGTGTTTCGGCAGTGCTATCGCAATGGTTTTCGGCTAACTTTGAGCTGAGTATGGTAATATGGTTCACAGCCAAGTCAGTGTCCATGTGTTACACATACCGTACATGGTGGTACAGTTGGTGCATGCGCATGGACAGGCTGAGTGGGTGATAGATAGGCAAAAGTAGTGAAATCGTGTTTCGGCAGTGCTTTCGCAATGGTTTTCGGCTAACTTTGAGCTGAGTATGGTAGTATGATGCACAGCCAGGTCAGTGTCCATGATGTTACACATACCGTACATGGTGGTACAGTTGGTGCATAAGTATGGACAGGTCGATTGGGTGATAGATAGCCAAAAGTGGTGAAATCGTGTTGCAGCAGTGCTTTTGCTGTGGGTTTCAGCTAACTTAGAGATGAAATTGTAGTATGGTGCACAGCCAGGTCATTGTCGATGCTCTAACATAAGGCGAACATGGTAGTACAATTGGTGCATGCATATGGACAGGCTGAGTGGGTGATAGATAGGCAAAAGTAGTGAAATCATGTTTCGGCAGAGCTTTCACAATGGTTTTCGGCTAACTTTGAGCTGAGTACGGTAATATGGTGCGAAATCGTGTTGCAGCAGTGCTTTTGCAGTGGTTTTCAGCTAGCTTAGAGCTGAGAGTGTAGTATGGTGCACAGCCAGGTCATTGTCGATGCTCTAACATAAGGCGAGCATGGTAGCGCAATAGGTGCATGCGCAAGGACAGGCTGAGTGGGTGATAGATAGGCAAAAGTAGTAAAATCGTGTTTCGGCAGTGCTATCGCAATGGTTTTCGGCTAACTTTGAGCTGAGTATGGTAATGGTATGGTTCACAGTGCCAAGTAGAGCATGTGTATGGTGCACACAGGTCACGATGCGTAACATGGAACATGGTAGTACAGTTGGTGCATGCGCATGGACAGGCTGAGTGGGTGATAGATAGGCAAAAGTAGTGAAATCATGTTTCGGCAGAGCTTTCACAATGGTTTTCGGCTAACTTTGAGCTGAGTACGGTAATATGGTGCGAAATCGTGTTGCAGCAGTGCTTTTGCAGTGGTTTTAGCTAGCTTAGAGCTGAGAGTGTAGTATGGTGCACAGCCAGGTCATTGTCGATGCTCTAACATAAGGCGAGCATGGTAGCGCAATTGGTGCATGCGCAAGGACAGGCTGAGTGGGTGATAGATAGGCAAAAGTAGTAAAATCGTGTTTCGGCAGTGCTATCGCAATGGTTTTCGGCTAACTTTGAGCTGAGTATGGTAATATGGTTCACAGCCAAGTCAGTGTCCATGTGTTACACATACCGTACATGGTGGTACAGTTGGTGCATGCGCATGGACAGGCTGAGTGGGTGATAGATAGGCAAAAGTAGTGAAATCGTGTTTCGGCAGTGCTTTCGCAATGGTTTTCGGCTAACTTTGAGCTGAGTATGGTAGTATGATGCACAGCCAGGTCAGTGTCCATGATGTTACACATACCGTACATGGTGGTACAGTTGGTGCATAAGTATGGACAGGTCGATTGGGTGATAGATAGCCAAAAGTGGTGAAATCGTGTTGCAGCAGTGCTTTTGCTGTGGGTTTCAGCTAACTTAGAGATGAAATTGTAGTATGGTGCACAGCCAGGTCATTGTCGATGCTCTAACATAAGGCGAACATGGTAGTACAATTGGTGCATGCATATGGACAGGCTGAGTGGGTGATAGATAGGCAAAAGTAGTGAAATCATGTTTCGGCAGAGCTTTCACAATGGTTTTCGGCTAACTTTGAGCTGAGTACGGTAATATGGTGCGAAATCGTGTTGCAGCAGTGCTTTTGCAGTGGTTTTCAGCTAGCTTAGAGCTGAGTGTGTAGTATGGTGCACAGCCAGGTCATTGTCGATGCTCTAACATAAGGCGAGCATGGTAGCGCAATAGGTGCATGCGCAAGACAGGCTGAGTGGGTGATAGATAGGCAAAAGTAGTAAAATCGTGTTTCGGCAGTGCTATCGCAATGGTTTTCGGCTAACTTTGAGCTGAGTATGGTAATATGGTTCACAGCCAAGTCAGTGTCCATGTGTTACACATACCGTACATGGTGGTACAGTTGGTGCATGCGCATGGACAGGCTGAGTGGGTGATAGATAGGCAAAAGTAGTGAAATCGTGTTTCGGCAGTGCTTTCGCAATGGTTTTCGGCTAACTTTGAGCTGAGTACGGTAATATGGTGCACAGCCAGGTCAGTGTCCATGTTGTTACACATACCGTACATGGTGGTACAATTGGTGCATGCGCAAGGACAGGCTGAGTGGGTGATAGATAGGCAAAAGTAGTAAAATCGTGTTTCGGCAGTGCTATCGCAATGGTTTTCGGCTAACTTTGAGCTGAGTATGGTAATATGGTGCACAGCCAGGTCAGTGTCCATGTGTTACACATACCGTACATGGTGGTACAGTTGGTGCATGCGCATGGACAGGCTGAGTGGGTGATAGATAGGCAAAAGTAGTGAAATCGTGTTTCGGCAGTGCTTTCGCAATGGTTTTCGGCTAACTTTGAGCTGAGTATGGTAGTATGATGCACAGCCAGGTCAGTGTCCATGATGTTACACATACCGTACATGGTGGTACAGTTGGTGCATAAGTATGGACAGGTCGATTGGGTGATAGATAGCCAAAAGTGGTGAAATCGTGTTGCAGCAGTGCTTTTGCTGTGGGTTTCAGCTAACTTAGAGATGAAATTGTAGTATGGTGCACAGCCAGGTCATTGTCGATGCTCTAACATAAGGCGAACATGGTAGTACAATTGGTGCATGCATATGGACAGGCTGAGTGGGTGATAGATAGGCAAAAGTAGTGAAATCATGTTTCGGCAGAGCTTTCACAATGGTTTTCGGCTAACTTTGAGCTGAGTACGGTAATATGGTGCGAAATCGTGTTGCAGCAGTGCTTTTGCAGTGGTTTTCAGCTAGCTTAGAGCTGAGAGTGTAGTATGGTGCACAGCCAGGTCATTGTCGATGCTCTAACATAAGGCGAGCATGGTAGCGCAATAGGTGCATGCGCAAGGACAGGCTGAGTGGGTGATAGATAGGCAAAAGTAGTAAAATCGTGTTTCGGCAGTGCTATCGCAATGGTTTTCGGCTAACTTTGAGCTGAGTATGGTAATATGGTTCACAGCCAAGTCAGTGTCCATGTGTTACACATACCGTACATGGTGGTACAGTTGGTGCATGCGCATGGACAGGCTGAGTGGGTGATAGATAGGCAAAAGTAGTGAAATCATGTTTCGGCAGAGCTTTCACAATGGTTTTCGGCTAACTTTGAGCTGAGTACGGTAATATGGTGCGAAATCGTGTTGCAGCAGTGCTTTTGCAGTGGTTTTAGCTAGCTTAGAGCTGAGAGTGTAGTATGGTGCACAGCCAGGTCATTGTCGATGCTCTAACATAAGGCGAGCATGGTAGCGCAATAGGTGCATGCGCAAGGACAGGCTGAGTGGGTGATAGATAGGCAAAAGTAGTAAAATCGTGTTTCGGCAGTGCTATCGCAATGGTTTTCGGCTAACTTTGAGCTGAGTATGGTAATATGGTTCACAGCCAGGTCAGTGTCCATGTTGTTACACATACCGTACATGGTGGTACAGTTGGTGCATGCGCATGGACAGGCTGAGTGGGTGATAGATAGGCAAAAGTAGTGAAATCGTGTTTCGGCAGTGCTTTCGCAATGGTTTTCGGCTAACTTTGAGCTGAGTATGGTAGTATGATGCACAGCCAGGTCAGTGTCCATGATGTTACACATACCGTACATGGTGGTACAGTTGGTGCATAAGTATGGACAGGTCGATTGGGTGATAGATAGCCAAAGGTGGTGAAATCGTGTTGCAGCAGTGCTTTTGCTGTGGGTTTCAGCTAACTTAGAGCTGAGATTGTAGTATGGTGCACAGCCAGGTCATTGTCGATGCTCTAACATAAGGCGAACATGGTAGTACAATTAGTGCATGCGTATGGACAGGCTGAGTGGGTGATAGATAGGCAAAAGTAGTGAAATCGTGTTTCGGCAGTGCTTTCGCAATGGTTTTCGGCTAACTTTGAGCTGAGTATGGTAGTATGGTGCACAGCCAGGTCAGTGTCCATGATGTTACACATACCGTACATGGTGGTACAGTTGGTGCATGAGTATGGACAGGTCGATTGGGTGATAGATAGCCAAAAGTGGCGAAATTGTGTTGCAGCAGTGCTTTTGCTGTGGGTTTCAGCTAACTTAGAGCTGAAATTGTAGTATGGTGCACAGCCAGGTCATTGTCGATGCTCTAACATAAGGCGAGCATGGTAGTACAATTGGTGCATGCGCATGGACAGGCTGAGTGGGTGATAGATAGGCAAAAGTAGTGAAATCGTGTTTCGGCAGTGCTTTCGCAATGGTTTTCGGCTAACTTTGAGCTGAGTATGGTAGTATGGTGCACAGCCAGGTCAGTGTCCATGATGTTACACATACCGTACATGGTGGTACAGTTGGTGCATAAGTATGGACAGGTCGATTGGGTGATAGATAGCCAAAGGTGGTGAAATCGTGTTGCAGCAGTGCTTTTGCTGTGGGTTTCAGCTAACTTAGAGCTGAGATTGTAGTATGGTGCACAGCCAGGTCATTGTCGATGCTCTAACATAAGGCGAACATGGTAGTACAATTGGTGCATGCGTATGGACAGGCTGAGTGGGTGATAGATAGGCAAAAGTAGTGAAATCGTGTTTCGGCAGTGCTTTCGCAATGGTTTTCGGCTAACTTTGAGCTGAGTATGGTAGTATGGTGCACAGCCAGGTCAGTGTCCATGATGTTACACATACCGTACATGGTGGTACAGTTGGTGCATGAGTATGGACAGGTCGATTGGGTGATAGATAGCCAAAGGTGGCGAAATTGTGTTGCAGCAGTGCTTTTGCTGTGGGTTTCAGCTAACTTAGAGCTGAAATTGTAGTATGGTGCACAGCCAGGTCATTGTCGATGCTCTAACATAAGGCGAACATGGTAGTACAATTGGTGCATGCATGGACAGGCTGAGTGGGTGATAGATAGGCAAAAGTAGTGAAATCGTGTTTCGGCAGTGCTTTCGCAATGGTTTTCGGCTAACTTTGAGCTGAGTATGGTAGTATGGTGCACAGCCAGGTCAGTGTCCATGATGTTACACATACCGTACATGGTGGTACAGTTGGTGCATGAGTATGGACAGGTCGATTGGGTGATAGATAGCCAAAGGTGGCGAAATCGTGTTGCAGCAGTGCTTTTGCTGTGGGTTTCAGCTAACTTAGAGCTGAAATTGTAGTATGGTGCACAGCCAGGTCATTGTCGATGCTCTAACATAAGGCGAGCATGGTAGTACAATTGGTGCATGCGCATGGACAGGCTGAGTGGGTGATAGATAGGCAAAAGTAGTGAAATCGTGTTTCGGCAGTGCTTTCGCAATGGTTTTCGGCTAACTTTGAGCTGAGTATGGTAGTATGGTGCACAGCCAGGTCAGTGTCCATGATGTTACACATACCGTACATGGTGGTACAGTTGGTGCATAAGTATGGACAGGTCGATTGGGTGATAGATAGCCAAAGGTGGTGAAATTGTGTTGCAGCAGTGCTTTTGCTGTGGGTTTCAGCTAACTTAGAGCTGAGATTGTAGTATGGTGCACAGCCAGGTCATTGTCGATGCTCTAACATAAGGCGAACATGGTAGTACAATTGGTGCATGCGTATGGACAGGCTGAGTGGGTGATAGATAGGCAAAAGTAGTGAAATCGTGTTTCGGCAGTGCTTTCGCAATGGTTTTCGGCTAACTTTGAGCTGAGTATGGTAGTATGGTGCACAGCCAGGTCAGTGTCCATGATGTTACACATACCGTACATGGTGGTACAGTTGGTGCATGAGTATGGACAGGTCGATTGGGTGATAGATAGCCAAAGTGGTGAAATCGTGTTGCAGCAGTGCTTTTGCTGTGGGTTTCAGCTAACTTAGAGCTGAGATTGTAGTATGGTGCACAGCCAGGTCATTGTCGATGCTCTAACATAAGGCGAGCATGGTAGTACAATTGGTGCATGCGTATGGACAGGCTGAGTGGGTGATAGATAGGCAAAAGTAGTGAAATCGTGTTTCGGCAGTGCTTTCGCAATGGTTTTCGGCTAACTTTGAGCTGAGTATGGTAGTATGGTGCACAGCCAGGTCAGTGTCCATGAAGTTACACATACCGTACATGGTGGTACAGTTGGTGCATAAGTATGGACAGGTCGATTGGGTGATAGATAGCCAAAAGTGGTGAAATCGTGTTGCAGCAGTGCTTTCGCAATGGTTTTCGGCTAACTTTGAGCTGAGTATGGTAGTATGGTGCACAGCCAGGTCAGTGTCCATGAAGTTACACATACCGTACATGGTGGTACAGTTGGTGCATAAGTATGGACAGGTCGATTGGGTGATAGATAGCCAAAGGTGGCGAAATCGTGTTGCAGCAGTGCTTTTGCTGTGGGTTTCAGCTAACTTAGAGCTGAGATTGTAGTATGGTGCACAGCCAGGTCATTGTCGATGCTCTAACATAAGGCGAACATGGTAGTACAATTGGTGCATGCGTATGGACAGGCTGAGTGGGTGATAGATAGGCAAAAGTAGTGAAATCGTGTTTCGGCAGTGCTTTCGCAATGGTTTTCGGCTAACTTTGAGCTGAGTATGGTAGTATGGTGCACAGCCAGGTCAGTGTCCATGATGTTACACATACCGTACATGGTGGTACAGTTGGTGCATGAGTATGGACAGGTCGATTGGGTGATAGATAGCCAAAAGTGGTGAAATCGTGTTGCAGCAGTGCTTTTGCTGTGGGTTTCAGCTAACTTAGAGCTGAAATTGTAGTATGGTGCACAGCCAGGTCATTGTCGATGCTCTAACATAAGGCGAACATGGTAGTACAATTGGTGCATGCGTATGGACAGGCTGAGTGGGTGATAGATAGGCAAAAGTAGTGAAATCGTGTTTCAGCAGTGCTTTCGCAATGGTTTTCGGCTAACTTTGAGCTGAGTATGGTAGTATGTTGCACAGCCAGGTCAGTGTCCATGAAGTTACACATACCGTACATGGTGGTACAGTTGGTGCATGCAGTATGGACAGGTCGATTGGGTGATAGATAGCCAAAGGTGGCGAAATCGTGTTGCAGCAGTGCTTTTGCAGTGGTTTTCAGCTAACTTAGAGCTGAGATTGTAGTATGGTGCACAGCCAGGTCATTGTCGATGCTCTAACATAAGGCGAACATGGTAGTACAATAGGTGCATGCGCATGGACAGGCTGAGTGGGTGATAGATAGGCAAAAGTAGTGAAATCGTGTTTCGGCAGTGCTTTCGCAATGGTTTTCGGCTAACTTTGAGCTGAGTATGGTAATATGGTGCACAGCCAGGTCAGTGTCCATGAAGTTACACATACCGTACATGGTGGTACAGTTGGTGCATAAGTATGGACAGGTCGATTGGGTGATAGATAGCCAAAGGTGGCGAAATTGTGTTGCAGCAGTGCTTTTGCTGTGGTTTTCAGCTAACTTAGAGCTGAGATTGTAGTATGGTGCACAGCCAGGTCATTGTCGATGCTCTAACATAAGGCGAACATGGTAGTACAATTGGTGCATGCGTATGGACAGGCTGAGTGGGTGATAGATAGGCAAAAGTAGTGAAATCGTGTTTCGGCAGTGCTTTCGCAATGGTTTTCGGCTAACTTTGAGCTGAGTATGGTAGTATGGTGCACAGCCAGGTCAGTGTCCATGATGTTACACATACCGTACATGGTGGTACAGTTGGTGCATAAGTATGGACAGGTCGATTGGGTGATAGATAGCCAAAAGTGGTGAAATCGTGTTGCAGCAGTGCTTTTGCTGTGGGTTTCAGCTAACTTAGAGCTGAAATTGTAGTATGGTGCACAGCCAGGTCATTGTCGATGCTCTAACATAAGGCGAACATGGTAGTACAATTGGTGCATGCGTATGGACAGGCTGAGTGGGTGATAGATAGGCAAAAGTAGTGAAATCATGTTTCGGCAGAGCTTTCACAATGGTTTTCGGCTAACTTTGAGCTGAGTACGGTAATATGGTGCGAAATCGTGTTGCAGCAGTGCTTTTGCAGTGGTTTTCAGCTAACTTAGAGCTGAGAGTGTAGTATGGTGCACAGCCAGGTCATTGTCGATGCTCTAACATAAGGCGAGCATGGTAGCGCAATAGGTGCATGCGCAAGGACAGGCTGAGTGGGTGATAGATAGGCAAAAGTAGTAAAATCGTGTTTCGGCAGTGCTTTCGCAATGGTTTTCGGCTAACTTTGAGCTGAGTATGGTAATATGGTTCACAGCCAGGTCAGTGTCCATGTTGTTACACATACCGTACATGGTGGTACAGTTGGTGCATAAGTATGGACAGGTCGATTGGGTGATAGATAGCCAAAGGTGGTGAAATTGTGTTGCAGCAGTGCTTTTGCTGTGGTTTTCAGCTAACTTAGAGCTGAATTGTAGTATGGTGCACAGCCAGGTCATTGTCGATGCTCTAACATAAGGCGAACATGGTAGTACAATTGGTGCATGCGTATGGACAGGCTGAGTGGGTGATAGATAGGCAAAAGTAGTGAAATCGTGTTTCGGCAGTGCTTTCGCAATGGTTTTCGGCTAACTTTGAGCTGAGTATGGTAATGGTTCACAGCCAGGTCAGTGTCCATGATGTTACACATACCGTACATGGTGGTACAGTTGGTGCATGCAGTATGGACAGGTCGATTGGGTGATAGATAGCCAAAGGTGGCGAAATTGTGTTGCAGCAGTGCTTTTGCTGTGGGTTTCAGCTAACTTAGAGCTGAAATTGTAGTATGGTGCACAGCCAGGTCATTGTCGATGCTCTAACATAAGGCGAACATGGTAGTACAATTGGTGCATGCATATGGACAGGCTGAGTGGGTGATAGATAGGCAAAAGTAGTGAAATCGTGTTTCGGCAGTGCTTTCGCAATGGTTTTCGGCTAACTTTGAGCTGAGTACGGTAATATGGTGCGAAATCGTGTTGCAGCAGTGCTTTTGCAGTGGTTTTCAGCTAACTTAGAGCTGAGATTGTAGTATGGTGCACAGCCAGGTCATTGTCGATGCTCTAACATAAGGCGAACATGGTAGTACAATTGGTGCATGCGTATGGACAGGCTGAGTGGGTGATAGATAGGCAAAAGTAGTAAAATCGTGTTTCGGCAGTGCTATCGCAATGGTTTTCGGCTAACTTTGAGCTGAGTATGGTAATATGGTTCACAGCCAGGTCAGTGTCCATGTTGTTACACATACCGTACATGGTGGTACAGTTGGTGCATGAGTATGGACAGGTCGATTGGGTGATAGATGGTCAAAGTGGTGAAATCGTGTTGCAGCAGTGCTTTTGCTGTGGGTTTCAGCTAACTTAGAGATGAAATTGTAGTATGGTGCACAGCCAGGTCATTGTCGATGCTCTAACATAAGGCGAACATGGTAGTACAATTGGTGCATGCATATGGACAGGCTGAGTGGGTGATAGATAGGCAAAAGTAGTGAAATCGTGTTTCGGCAGTGCTTTCGCAATGGTTTTCGGCTAACTTTGAGCTGAGTACGGTAATATGGTGCGAAATCGTGTTGCAGCAGTGCTTTTGCAGTGGTTTTCAGCTAACTTAGAGCTGAGATTGTAGTATGGTGCACAGACAGGTCATTGTCGATGCTCTAACATAAGGCGAACATGGCAGTACAATTGGTGCATGCGTATGGACAGGCTGAGTGGGTGATAGATAGGCAAAAGTAGTGAAATCGTGTTTCGGCAGTGCTTTCGCAATGGTTTTCGGCTAACTAACCTTTGAGCTGAGTATGGTAATATGGTTCACAGCCAGGTCAGTGTCCATGATGTTACACATACCGTACATGGTGGTACAGTTGGTGCATAAGTATGGACAGGTCGATTGGGTGATAGATAGCCAAAGGTGGCGAAATTGTGTTGCAGCAGTGCTTTTGCTGTGGGTTTCAGCTAACTTAGAGCTGAGATTGTAGTATGGTGCACAGCCAGGTCATTGTCGATGCTCTAACATAAGGCGAACATGGTAGTACAATTGGTGCATGCGTATGGACAGGCTGAGTGGGTGATAGATAGGCGGCTAACTTTGAGCTGAGTATGGTAATATTCACAGCCAGGTCAGTGTCCATGATGTTACACATACCGTACATGGTGGTACAGTTGGTGCATGCAGTATGGACAGGTATATTGGGTGATAGATGGTCAAAGGTGGCGAAATTGTGTTGCAGCAGTGCTTTTGCTGTGGGTTTCAGCTAACTTAGAGCTGAAATTGTAGTATGGTGCACAGCCAGGTCATTGTCGATGCTCTAACATAAGGCGAACATGGTAGTACAATTGGTGCATGCGTATGGACAGGCTGAGTGGGTGATAGATAGGCAAAAGTAGTGAAATCGTGTTTCGGCAGTGCTTTCGCAATGGTTTTCGGCTAACTTTGAGCTGAGTACGGTAATATGGTGCGAAATCGTGTTGCAGCAGTGCTTTTGCAGTGGTTTTCAGCTAACTTAGAGCTGAGATTGTAGTATGGTGCACAGACAGGTCATTGTCGATGCTCTAACATAAGGCGAACATGGTAGTACAATTGGTGCATGCGTATGGACAGGCTGAGTGGGTGATAGATAGGCAAAAGTAGTGAAATCGTGTTTCGGCAGTGCTTTCGCAATGGTTTTCGGCTAACTTTGAGCTGAGTATGGTAATATGGTTCACAGCCAGGTCAGTGTCCATGTTGTTACACATACCGTACATGGTGGTACAGTTGGTGCATGAGTATGGACAGGTCGATTGGGTGATAGATGGTCAAAAGTGGTGAAATCGTGTTGCAGCAGTGCTTTTGCTGTGGGTTTCAGCTAACTTAGAGCTGAAATTGTAGTATGGTGCACAGCCAGGTCATTGTCGATGCTCTAACATAAGGCGAACATGGTAGTACAATTGGTGCATGCGTATGGACAGGCTGAGTGGGTGATAGATAGGCAAAAGTAGTGAAATCGTGTTTCGGCAGTGCTTTCGCAATGGTTTTCGGCTAACTTTGAGCTGAGTATGGTAATATGGTGCACAGCCAGGTCAGTGTCCATGATGTTACACATACCGTACATGGTGGTACAGTTGGTGCATGAGTATGGACAGGTCGATTGGGTGATAGATAGCCAAAGGTGGCGAAATCGTGTTGCAGCAGTGCTTTTGCTGTGGGTTTCAGCTAACTTAGAGCTGAAATTGTAGTATGGTGCACAGCCAGGTCATTGTCGATGCTCTAACATAAGGCGAACATGGTAGTACAATTGGTGCATGCGCATGGACAGGCTGAGTGGGTGATAGATAGGCAAAAGTAGTGAAATCGTGTTTCGGCAGTGCTTTCGCAATGGTTTTCGGCTAACTTTGAGCTGAGTATGGTAATATGGTGCACAGCCAGGTCAGTGTCCATGTTGTTACACATACCGTACATGGTGGTACAGTTGGTGCATGCGTATGGACAGGCTGAGTGGGTGATAGATAGGCAAAAGTAGTGAAATCGTGTTTCGGCAGTGCTTTCGCAATGGTTTTCGGCTAACTTTGAGCTGAGTATGGTAATATGGTTCACAGCCAGGTCAGTGTCCATGTTGTTACACATACCGTACATGGTGGTACAGTTGGTGCATGAGTATGGACAGGTCGATTGGGTGATAGATGGCCAAAAGTGGTGAAATCGTGTTGCAGCAGTGCTTTTGCTGTGGTTTTCAGCTAACTTAGAGCTGAGATTGTAGTATGGTGCACAGCCAGGTCATTGTCGATGCTCTAACATAAGGCGAACATGGTAGTACAATTGGTGCATGCGTATGGACAGGCTGAGTGGGTGATAGATAGGCAAAAGTAGTGAAATCGTGTTTCGGCAGTGCTTTCGCAATGGTTTTCGGCTAACTTTGAGCTGAGTATGGTAATATGGTTCACAGCCAGGTCAGTGTCCATGATGTTACACATACCGTACATGGTGGTACAGTTGGTGCATGAGTATGGACAGGTCGATTGGGTGATAGATGGTCAAAAGTGGTGAAATCGTGTTGCAGCAGTGCTTTTGCTGTGGGTTTCAGCTAACCCAGAGCTGAAATTGTAGTATGGTGCACAGCCAGGTCATTGTCGATGCTCTAACATAAGGCGAACATGGTAGTACAATTGGTGCATGCATATGGACAGGCTGAGTGGGTGATAGATAGGCAAAAGTAGTGAAATCGTGTTTCGGCAGTGCTTTCGCAATGGTTTTCGGCTAACTTTGAGCTGAGTACGGTAATATGGTGCGAAATCGTGTTGCAGCAGTGCTTTTGCAGTGGTTTTCAGCTAACTTAGAGCTGAGATTGTAGTATGGTGCACAGACAGGTCATTGTCGATGCTCTAACATAAGGCGAACATGGTAGTACAATTGGTGCATGCGTATGGACAGGCTGAGTGGGTGATAGATAGGCAAAAGTAGTGAAATCGTGTTTCGGCAGTGCTTTCGCAATGGTTTTCGGCTAACTAACTTTGAGCTGAGTATGGTAATATGGTTCACAGCCAGGTCAGTGTCCATGTTGTTACACATACCGTACATGGTGGTACAGTTGGTGCATGAGTATGGACAGGTCGATTGGGTGATAGATGGTCAAAAGTGGTGAAATCGTGTTGCAGCAGTGCTTTTCCTGTGGGTTTCAGCTAACTTAGAGCTGAAATTGTAGTATGGTGCACAGCCAGGTCATTGTCGATGCTCTAACATAAGGCGAACATGGTAGTACAATTGGTGCATGCATATGGACAGGCTGAGTGGGTGATAGATAGGCAAAAGTAGTGAAATCGTGTTTCGGCAGTGCTTTCGCAATGGTTTTCGGCTAACTTTGAGCTGAGTACGGTAATATGGTGCGAAATCGTGTTGCAGCAGTGCTTTTGCAGTGGTTTTCAGCTAACTTAGAGCTGAGATTGTAGTATGGTGCACAGACAGGTCATTGTCGATGCTCTAACATAAGGCGAACATGGCAGTACAATTGGTGCATGCGTATGGACAGGCTGAGTGGGTGATAGATAGGCAAAAGTAGTGAAATCGTGTTTCGGCAGTGCTTTCGCAATGGTTTTCGGCTAACTAAAAACCTTTGAGCTGAGTATGGTAATATGGTTCACAGCCAGGTCAGTGTCCATGAAGTTACACATACCGTACATGGTGGTACAGTTGGTGCATAAGTATGGACAGGTCGATTGGGTGATAGATAGCCAAAGGTGGCGAAATTGTGTTGCAGCAGTGCTTTTGCTGTGGTTTCAGCTAACTTAGAGCTGAGATTGTAGTATGGTGCACAGCCAGGTCATTGTCGATGCTCTAACATAAGGCGAACATGGTAGTACAATTGGTGCATGCGTATGGACAGGCTGAGTG
The DNA here is from genome assembly GCA_011947335.1 of Phytophthora constricta. Taxonomy (NCBI): domain Eukaryota; phylum Oomycota; class Peronosporomycetes; order Peronosporales; family Peronosporaceae; genus Phytophthora; species Phytophthora constricta. The sequence continues at coordinate 7,753 of JAAVTI010000144.1, read as the reverse complement.
GGTGATAGATAGGCGGCTAACTTTGAGCTGAGTATGGTAATATTCACAGCCAGGTCAGTGTCCATGATGTTACACATAGCGTACATGGTGGTACAGTTGGTGCATGCAGTATGGGCATGTATATTGGGTGATAGATGGTCAAAGGTGGCGAAATTGTGTTGCAGCAGTGCTTTTGCTGTGGGTTTCAGCTAACTTAGAGCTGAAATTGTAGTATGGTGCACAGCCAGGTCATTGTCGATGCTCTAACATAAGGCGAACATGGTAGTACAATTGGTGCATGCATATGGACAGGCTGAGTGGGTGATAGATAGGCAAAAGTAGTGAAATCGTGTTTCGGCAGTGCTTTCGCAATGGTTTTCGGCTAACTTTGAGCTGAGTACGGTAATATGGTGCGAAATCGTGTTGCAGCAGTGCTTTTGCAGTGGTTTTCAGCTAACTTAGAGCTGAGATTGTGGTATGGTGCACAGACAGGTCATTGTCGATGCTCTAACATAAGGCGAACATGGCAGTACAATTGGTGCATGCGTATGGACAGGCTGAGTGGGTGATAGATAGGCAAAAGTAGTGAAATCGTGTTTCGGCAGTGCTATCGCAATGGTTTTCGGCTAACTTTGAGCTGAGTATGGTAATATGGTTCACAGCCAAGTCAGTGTCCATGTTGTTACACATACCGTACATGGTGGTACAGTTGGTGCATGAGTATGGACAGGTCGATTGGGTGATAGATGGTCAAAAGTGGTGAAATCGTGTTGCAGCAGTGCTTTTGCTGTGGGTTTCAGCTAACTTAGAGATGAAATTGTAGTATGGTGCACAGCCAGGTCATTGTCGATGCTCTAACATAAGGCGAACATGGTAGTACAATTGGTGCATGCATATGGACAGGCTGAGTGGGTGATAGATAGGCAAAAGTAGTGAAATCATGTTTCGGCAGAGCTTTCACAATGGTTTTCGGCTAACTTTGAGCTGAGTACGGTAATATGGTGCGAAATCGTGTTGCAGCAGTGCTTTTGCAGTGGTTTTCAGCTAGCTTAGAGCTGAGTGTGTAGTATGGTGCACAGCCAGGTCATTGTCGATGCTCTAACATAAGGCGAGCATGGTAGCGCAATAGGTGCATGCGCAAGGACAGGCTGAGTGGGTGATAGATAGGCAAAAGTAGTGAAATCGTGTTTCGGCAGTGCTTTCGCAATGGTTTTCGGCTAACTTTGAGCTGAGTACGGTAATATGGTGCGAAATCGTGTTGCAGCAGTGCTTTTGCAGTGGTTTTCAGCTAGCTTAGAGCTGAGAGTGTAGTATGGTGCACAGCCAGGTCATTGTCGATGCTCTAACATAAGGCGAACATGGTAGTACAATTGGTGCATGCGCATGGACAGGCTGAGTGGGTGATAGATAGGCAAAAGTAGTGAAATCATGTTTCGGCAGTGCTTTCACAATGGTTTTCGGCTAACTTTGAGCTGAGTACGGTAATATGGTGCGAAATCGTGTTGCAGCAGTGCTTTTGCAGTGGTTTTCAGCTAACTTAGAGCTGAGATTGTAGTATGGTGCACAGCCAGGTCATTGTCGATGCTCTAACATAAGGCGAACATGGTAGTACAATTGGTGCATGCGCATGGACAGGCTGAGTGGGTGATAGATAGGCAAAAGTAGTGAAATCGTGTTTCGGCAGTGCTTTCGCAATGGTTTTCGGCTAACTTTGAGCTGAGTATGGTAATATGGTTCACAGCCAGGTCAGTGTCCATGTTGTTACACATACCGTACATGGTGGTACAGTTGGTGCATGAGTATGGACAGGTCGATTGGGTGATAGATAGCCAAAGGTGGCGAAATCGTGTTGCAGCAGTGCTTTTGCAGTGGTTTCAGCTAACTTAGAGCTGAGATTGTAGTATGGTGCACAGCCAGGTCATTGTCGATGCTCTAACATAAGGCGAACATGGTAGTACAATTGGTGCATGCGTATGGACAGGCTGAGTGGGTGATAGATAGGCAAAAGTAGTGAAATCGTGTTTCGGCAGTGCTTTCGCAATGGTTTTCGGCTAACTTTGAGCTGAGTATGGTAATATTGCACAGCCAGGTCAGTGTCCATGATGTTACACATACCGTACATGGTGGTACAGTTGGTGCATGAGTATGGACAGGTCGATTGGGTGATAGATGGTCAAAAGTGGTGAAATCGTGTTGCAGCAGTGCTTTTGCTGTGGGTTTCAGCTAACTTAGAGATGAAATTGTAGTATGGTGCACAGCCAGGTCATTGTCGATGCTCTAACATAAGGCGAACATGGTAGTACAATTGGTGCATGCATATGGACAGGCTGAGTGGGTGATAGATAGGCAAAAGTAGTGAAATCATGTTTCGGCAGAGCTTTCACAATGGTTTTCGGCTAACTTTGAGCTGAGTACGGTAATATGGTGCGAAATCGTGTTGCAGCAGTGCTTTTGCAGTGGTTTTCAGCTAGCTTAGAGCTGAGAGTGTAGTATGGTGCACAGCCAGGTCATTGTCGATGCTCTAACATAAGGCGAGCATGGTAGCGCAATAGGTGCATGCGCAAGACAGGCTGAGTGGGTGATAGATAGGCAAAAGTAGTAAAATCGTGTTTCGGCAGTGCTATCGCAATGGTTTTCGGCTAACTTTGAGCTGAGTATGGTAATATGGTTCACAGCCAGGTCAGTGTCCATGTGTTACACATACCGTACATGGTGGTACAGTTGGTGCATGCGTATGGACAGGCTGAGTGGGTGATAGATAGGCAAAAGTAGTGAAATCGTGTTTCGGCAGTGCTTTGCAATGGTTTTCGGCTAACTTTGAGCTGAGTACGGTAATATGGTGCGAAATCGTGTTGCAGCAGTGCTTTTGCAGTGGTTTTAGCTAACTTAGAGCTGAGATTGTAGTATGGTGCACAGCCAGGTCATTGTCGATGCTCTAACATAAGGCGAACATGGTAGCAATTGGTGCATGCGCATGGACAGGCTGAGTGGGTGATAGATAGGCAAAAGTAGTGAAATCGTGTTTCGGCAGTGCTTTCGCAATGGTTTTCGGCTAACTTTGAGCTGAGTATGGTAGTATGGTGCACAGCCAGGTCAGTGTCCATGATGTTACACATACCGTACATGGTGGTACAGTTGGTGCATGAGTATGGACAGGTCGATTGGGTGATAGATGGCCAAAAGTGGTGAAATCGTGTTGCAGCAGTGCTTTTGCTGTGGGTTTCAGCTAACTTAGAGCTGAAATTGTAGTATGGTGCACAGCCAGGTCATTGTCGATGCTCTAACATAAGGCGAACATGGTAGTACAATTGGTGCATGCATATGGACAGGCTGAGTGGGTGATAGATAGGCAAAAGTAGTGAAATCATGTTTCGGCAGAGCTTTCACAATGGTTTTCGGCTAACTTTGAGCTGAGTACGGTAATATGGTGCGAAATCGTGTTGCAGCAGTGCTTTTGCAGTGGTTTTCAGCTAACTTAGAGCTGAGATTGTAGTATGGTGCACAGCCAGGTCATTGTCGATGCTCTAACATAAGGCGAACATGGTAGCGCAATTGGTGCATGCGCATGGACAGGCTGAGTGGGTGATAGATAGGCAAAAGTAGTGAAATCGTGTTTCGGCAGTGCTTTCGCAATGGTTTTCGGCTAACTTTGAGCTGAGTATGGTAATATGGTTCACAGCCAGGTCAGTGTCCATGTTGTTACACATACCGTACATGGTGGTACAGTTGGTGCATGAGTATGGACAGGTCGATTGGGTGATAGATGGTCAAAAGTGGTGAAATCGTGTTGCAGCAGTGCTTTTGCTGTGGGTTTCAGCTAACTTAGAGATGAAATTGTAGTATGGTGCACAGCCAGGTCATTGTCGATGCTCTAACATAAGGCGAACATGGTAGTACAATTGGTGCATGCATATGGACAGGCTGAGTGGGTGATAGATAGGCAAAAGTAGTGAAATCGTGTTTCGGCAGTGCTTTCGCAATGGTTTTCGGCTAACTTTGAGCTGAGTACGGTAATATGGTGCGAAATCGTGTTGCAGCAGTGCTTTTGCAGTGGTTTTCAGCTAACTTAGAGCTGAGATTGTAGTATGGTGCACAGACAGGTCATTGTCGATGCTCCAACATAAGGCGAACATGGCAGCACAATTGGTGCATGCGTATGGACAGGCTGAGTGGGTGATAGATAGGCAAAAGTAGTGAAATCGTGTTTCGGCAGTGCTTTCGCAATGGTTTTCGGCTAACTTTGAGCTGAGTATGGTAATATGGTTCACAGCCAGGTCAGTGTCCATGTTGTTACACATACCGTACATGGTGGTACAGTTGGTGCATGAGTATGGACAGGTCGATTGGGTGATAGATGGTCAAAAGTGGTGAAATCGTGTTGCAGCAGTGCTTTTGCTGTGGGTTTCAGCTAACTTAGAGCTGAAATTGTAGTATGGTGCACAGCCAGGTCATTGTCGATGCTCTAACATAAGGCGAACATGGTAGTACAATTGGTGCATGCATATGGACAGGCTGAGTGGGTGATAGATAGGCAAAAGTAGTGAAATCGTGTTTCGGCAGTGCTTTCGCAATGGTTTTCGGCTAACTTTGAGCTGAGTATGGTAGTATGTTGCACAGCCAGGTCAGTGTCCATGAAGTTACACATACCGTACATGGTGGTACAGTTGGTGCATGCAGTATGGACAGGTATATTGGGTGATAGATGGTCAAAAGTGGTGAAATCGTGTTGCAGCAGTGCTTTTGCTGTGGGTTTCAGCTAACTTAGAGCTGAAATTGTAGTATGGTGCACAGCCAGGTCATTGTCGATGCTCTAACATAAGGCGAACATGGTAGTACAATTGGTGCATGCATATGGACAGGCTGAGTGGGTGATAGATAGGCAAAAGTAGTGAAATCGTGTTTCGGCAGTGCTTTCGCAATGGTTTTCGGCTAACTTTGAGCTGAGTACGGTAATATGGTGCGAAATCGTGTTGCAGCAGTGCTTTTGCAGTGGTTTTCAGCTAACTTAGAGCTGAGATTGTAGTATGGTGCACAGACAGGTCATTGTCGATGCTCTAACATAAGGCGAACATGGCAGTACAATTGGTGCATGCGTATGGACAGGCTGAGTGGGTGATAGATAGGCAAAAGTAGTGAAATCGTGTTTCGGCAGTGCTTTCGCAATGGTTTTCGGCTAACTTTGAGCTGAGTATGGTAATATGGTTCACAGCCAGGTCAGTGTCCATGATGTTACACATACCGTACATGGTGGTACAGTTGGTGCATAAGTATGGACAGGTCGATTGGGTGATAGATAGCCAAAAGTGGTGAAATCGTGTTGCAGCAGTGCTTTTGCTGTGGGTTTCAGCTAACTTAGAGATGAAATTGTAGTATGGTGCACAGCCAGGTCATTGTCGATGCTCTAACATAAGGCGAACATGGTAGTACAATTGGTGCATGCATATGGACAGGCTGAGTGGGTGATAGATAGGCAAAAGTAGTGAAATCATGTTTCGGCAGAGCTTTCACAATGGTTTTCGGCTAACTTTGAGCTGAGTACGGTAATATGGTGCGAAATCGTGTTGCAGCAGTGCTTTTGCAGTGGTTTTCAGCTAGCTTAGAGCTGAGAGTGTAGTATGGTGCACCGACAGAACATTGTCGATGCTCTAACATAAGGCTAGCATGGTAGCGCAATAGGTGCATGCGCAAGGACAGGCTGAGTGGGTGATAGATAGGCAAAAGTAGTAAAATCGTGTTTCGGCAGTGCTATCGCAATGGTTTTCGGCTAACTTTGAGCTGAGTATGGTAATATGGTTCACAGCCAAGTCAGTGTCCATGTGTTACACATACCGTACATGGTGGTACAGTTGGTGCATGCGCATGGACAGGCTGAGTGGGTGATAGATAGGCAAAAGTAGTGAAATCATGTTTCGGCAGAGCTTTCACAATGGTTTTCGGCTAACTTTGAGCTGAGTACGGTAATATGGTGCGAAATCGTGTTGCAGCAGTGCTTTGCAGTGGTTTTAGCTAGCTTAGAGCTGAGAGTGTGGTATGGTGCACAGCCAGGTCATTGTCGATGCTCTAACACAAGGCGAGCATGGTAGCGCAATTGGTGCATGCGCAAGGACAGGCTGAGTGGGTGATAGATAGGCAAAAGTAGTAAAATCGTGTTTCGGCAGTGCTTCGCAATGGTTTTCGGCTAACTTTGAGCTGAGTATGGTAGTATGGTGCACAGCCAGGTCAGTGTCCATGATGTTACACATACCGTACATGGTGGTACAGTTGGTGCATGAGTATGGACAGGTCGATTGGGTGATAGATAGCCAAAGGTGGTGAAATCGTGTTGCAGCAGTGCTTTTGCTGTGGGTTTCAGCTAACTTAGAGCTGAAATTGTAGTATGGTGCACAGCCAGGTCATTGTCGATGCTCTAACATAAGGCGAACATGGTAGTACAATTGGTGCATGCATATGGACAGGCTGAGTGGGTGATAGATAGGCAAAAGTAGTGAAATCGTGTTTCGGCAGTGCTTTCGCAATGGTTTTCGGCTAACTTTGAGCTGAGTATGGTAATATGGTGCACAGCCAGTCAGTGTCCATGATGTTACACATACCGTACATGGTGGTACAGTTGGTGCATGCAGTATGGACATGTCGATTGGGAGATAGATAGCCAAAGGTGGCGAAATCGTGTTGCAGCAGTGCTTTTGCAGTGGTTTTCAGCTAACTTAGAGCTGAGATTGTAGTATGGTGCACAGCCAGGTCATTGTCGATGCCTAACATAAGGCGAGCATGGTAGTACAATAGGTGCATGCGCATGGACAGGCTGAGGGTGATAGATAGGCAAAAGTAGTGAAATCGTTTCGGCAGTGCTTTCGCAATGGTTTTCGGCCAACCTTGAGCTGAGTATGGTAGTATGGTTCACAGCCAGGTCAGTGTCCATGATGTTACACATACCGTACATGGTGGTACAGTTGGTGCATAAGTATGGACAGGTCGATTGGGTGATAGATAGCCAAAAGTGGCGAAATCGTGTTGCAGCAGTGCTTTGCTGTGGGTTTCAGCTAACTTAGAGCTGAGATTGTAGTAGCATGGTGCACAGCCATTGTCGATGCTCTAACATAAGGCGAACATGGTAAAATAATTGGTGCATGCGTATGGACAGGCTGAGTGGGTGATAGATAGGCAAAAGTAGTGAATCGTGTTTCGGCAGTGCTTCGCAATGGTTTTCGGCCAACTTTGAGCTGAGTATGGTAATATGATGCACAGCCAGGTCAGTGTCCATGTTGTTAACATACCGTACATGGTGGTACAGTTGGTGCACGAGTATGGACAGGTCGATTGGGTGATAGATAGGCAAAAGTGGTGAAATCGTGTTGCAGCAGTGCTTTGCAATGGGTTTCAGCCAACTTAGAGATGAAATTGTAGTATGGTGCACAGTTAAAATATTGTCGATGCCTAACATACAGGGAACATGGTAGTACAATCTGGTGCATGCGTATGGACAGGCTGAGTGGGTGATAGATAGGCAAAAGTAGTGAAATACGTTTCGGCAGAGTTTCAGCAATGGTTTTCGGCCAACTGAGCTGAGTACGGTAATATGGTGCGAAATCGTGTTGCAGCAGTGCTTTGCAGTGGTTTTCAGCTAGCTTAGAGCTGAGAGTGTAGTATGGTGCACAGCCAGGTCATTGTCGATGCTCTAACATAAGGCGAGCATGGTAGCGCAATTGGTGCATGCGCAATGGCAGGCTGAGTGGGTGATAGATAGGTGCAAAAGTAGTAAAATCGTGTTTCGGCA
>JAAVTI010001449.1:0-18975 GCA_011947335.1 Phytophthora constricta | reverse complement strand
GTGGTGGGCTGTTTCATCGCGCTTGTATATCTATGACTCGACGGAATATCTGGTGGAGGGAGCTTGGGCTTGGCAAGTCGATGCTTAATACACTACCATGTAATAAACAGGGCACGCTCGATGGCGAAAAGGAAAGTGATTATTGTTTGGGGCTGGCTTGGCGCTCGCAGCAAGATGTCGAGACAACTTGTGGTTGCCTTGGAGTTGCAGTTGTCGTAAACCTTCAAGTTACCCATCTAAGGATAACGACAAGGAATCGGATTGGTCAGCCAGTTAGGTTGCTTCTGAATATGCAGTGCATGGCGTCATCTACGTCACACGACCGGACTGTAAGAGAGGCGATAGCATCACAGTGGGGCAGTATTGCGCAATATAACCCACCTTCTTGCAGCCGTGGCTCGTAGCCTTCGTCTCCCATTCAGACTTCGTCACCGCTCCAAGCTGACCAGTGTGATCAATGCATAGAGCAAAGTTCCGCCGCTCCAAGCTGACCAGTGTGATCAAAGCTTAGGACAAACTTGACCGCCTCGTCCAGGGTTGGGGCGGTGCTCGCGCTGATGGTTTGAGGTAGCCGTCTTGAGTCCTTGCGGGAAGTAGAAACGGAGCTCGAGTGGCGAGATTTGCTGCGTGCATTAAATCAGTATATTCTGGAATCCCGCAACGTAATCATGCAATGTTAACGTTTGGCTCAACGCGCAGAGTCTTTCACGGAGCCCATATGCATGATCCGGGGTAGAAATCGCTGACGCATCGCATTTTAAACGCCGCCCACGTTTGGTGGAACCCTTGCTGTCGCATTCAACTGAGAACTGGCGGAAACAGCTCATGGGAGTCACTCCCAGGTGACACGAAATCATGGTCACGATCTGGGAGGATTCCTCCGTCATCTGCGGATGGTAGTCCGTGTAGAACGGCACAATAGTAAAGAACCAGAGCTCCAAATCATCATTGAGCTGGCCTGGTAGGTCGGGGTTGGGCCGTTTCGCAACTGGCCGAATGGTGTTGAGTGCGTCCATGCGTGCAGCGTTGATGGCCGTGTGTCGTTGCATTTGATCAAAATCAGCTTGTTGGCGGCCGAGAGTTCTGAGGAGCTCTCCAAATGTAGCTGGCGTGGTGGGCTGTTTCATCGCGACTTGTATATCTAGACTCGACGGAATATCTGGTGGAGGGAGCTTGGGCTTGGCAAGTCGATGCTTAATACACTACCATGTAATAAACAGGGCACGCTCGATGGCGAAAAGGAAAGTGATTATTGTTTGGGGCTGGCTTGGCGCTCGCAGCAAGATGTCGAGACAACTTGTGGTTGCCTTGGAGTTGCAGTTGTCGTAAACCTTCAAGTTACCCATCTAAGGATAACGACAAGGAATCGGATTGGTCAGCCAGTTAGGTTGCTTCTGAATATGCAGTGCATGGCGTCATCTACGTCACACGACCGGACTGTAAGAGAGGCGATAGCATCACAGTGGGGCAGTATTGCGCAATATAACCCACCTTCTTGCAGCCGTGGCTCGTAGCCTTCGTCTCCCATTCAGACTTCGTCACCGCTCCAAGCTGACCAGTGTGATCAATGCATAGAGCAAAGTTCCGCCGCTCCAAGCTGACCAGTGTGATCAAAGCTTAGGACAAACTTGACCGCCTCGTCCAGGGTTGGGGCGGTGCTCGCGCTGATGGTTTGAGGTAGCCGTCTTGAGTCCTTGCGGGAAGTAGAAAAGGAGCTCGAGTGGCGAGATTTGCTGCGTGCATTAAATCAGTATATTCTAGTGCAGTCAGCAGCTCCGAGCTTGCATCGAGGTCTCTCAGGTGTGCAGGAGACGGGTATCGGCAGTCCCGTGCGAGCGAGCGGTATCGGCAGTCCGCGTGTCGGGCGTTGAGCAGCCAAAGAGAGGGTAACCAGCCCCCGGTAGATTAGCCCCCGGCGCCACGCCCGACAGCTCGGTGAGGACCTGCGAGGACTCAATTCATCGACACTACACCCGGAAAGCCAGCGGCGGCTGTTGTGCGTGTATTAGTCTAGGGTAGCTGTGTATTAGGGCAGTCCGCCGGTGGGTCCACCGAACACCGTCCGTGGCCAAGGGCAGGATAGGAGTGGGGTGTCGGAGAAATAACAAGTGGAGAGCGGAGGGAGAGATTACTTGGTGGTCATACAGGGGCCTACCAACACGGTTGGCTCCTAGCGGCACGAAGGTTGCCTTCACGAGGCTTGGTTCAGTGGCACGAACCCAAGCCGCAGCCGATTGAGAAAGAAAGAGAGAGCAGCGGCAGCCGAGTGAGAGAGAGACGCGGCAGTGTGAGAGTGGTGTGAAGAGGACAGCAGCTGAAGCTGAACTGAGCATTACGACCAATTAAAAGCGAGGCAGTCAGCTGATAGCGATGGCACGAGGAAGAAGAAAAAGCAGCAGCAAGCGCCGGCGACCTTGCAAACGACGGATGGCGCGGCGGCATCGACGCCGAGAGCAGCGAGAGCCGCACGACGATCCCACACCCCACTCACCCAACCCAAGACGCAGCCAATGAGACTGCAGCTCGACCCAGCCGACGGCGGTAATGCCGGAGAGGTCGAGGTGAGCAGCAGCGTGCGGATTGCAGCAGCGGGAGGTGGCGATGGGCCCGACGATGACCCGGACGAGTCGGACGACGTGAGCAACAATCGTGGCGACGGCAACAATCGCGGCAGCGGCAACAGCGGTGGCAACGGCAACAACGGTGGCAATAACGGCAGCAGCGATGACGACGACAGTAGTGGCGACGACGATGGGCGCAGCAGCGGCAGCAGAGCACCAGCCCGTCCCGGATCTTCGAACCAGCCAGTGGAACGACCCGGCTCGATTCGGCGCGGACGCGGAGCAGCCCAGATGATAGCAAGGCAGAACGATGACTTGGAGTCGCTGGACGGGTGGGAGCACATGACACCGGGCCAACAGCGGACGATCTTGAAGCGGTTCATCGTGGATGCGCCCACCGCGGCAGCGCAGCCTGTCGCTCCAGCAGTTGCAGCAGCGCCGACACGAGGAAGGCGAGCGAAGTGCAAGCAGTTGTACATCGACGACTTCAAGGGCACGGCCAGCGAATCGGTGGAGGCATGGTTGGTGACGGTGCACACGGAAGTTCGACGGCAGACACAGCTTGGCGACGATACGTGGACGGCGGGTGAGCTCTACTTCGGCGCAGCAGCGCACCTGAAAGGAGCAGCAAACAAATGGCTCATTGGCATCACAGAAAATATGACGGAGGAGGACGAAACGTTCGCGTACCTGGTGCGCAAGATGCGCAAGAAGTACGGCCGCCGTGAGAACCCGTGGCAAGTGCAGCAGCGAATGGCCAAGCGGGTGCAGCAAGCCGGCGAGCGGTTGAGTGATTTTGCGGATAGTTTGACGGACATCGGCTTTGGCAAGCGGCTGCCGGCGGAGTCATATGTGGAGGCGTTTTTAAACGGGATCAACAACGAAGTGACAGCGACGCAGGTTCGTGCCAAGGCACCGCAGACGCTAGAAGAAGCCGTTCAATTCGCCATTGACACCTGCGGTGAGTACGGTGAGGGGCACCGAGTCACCGACTGCGAGGTGGCCAAGCGCCGCTACCGTGAAGACAGAGAATTGACAGCTGACGAGAGTGTGGTGTCGACTAAGAAGAAGAGGGCGAGTCCAGAGGCGGCCGACCAGATCGACTGAAAAAGCTTGGCCTGGGATTCGGTGGAGAGGCGGATACGCCACCGATTTTCGATACGTCTGGCAGGGCAATCAGCGACCTGGCACAGAAGGCGAAGAAAGACCCACTGTCGTTGGCGGCGCTTCGCGCTTTGATGCTTGTCGCAGACAGAACTGCGAGCAAACCCGCCGAGAAGCCGAGTAAGCAGAAGGTGGCGCAGACGCTTGAGGTAAAGGCGGAGCGCACGGAAGAAGCTGACTCGACGACACCCGGCGAGGATGAGCAGCAGCCTTCGGGCAGGCAAGGACAGTGGAACGCGCGGCAGATCCGAGGCGGTCGAGGCGGCAGCCGAGGTGTCAGAAGCGGCCGTAACTATGGTGGAAACCGCGGCGGACTCGAGAACTACGGCCCGCCGACAACCGCTCTATCCAGCAGAGGAAGGCAGAGTCCTCCTGCAACTACTGCGGCCAGCCCGCCACTGGTACCGTGAGTGTGCAATCCGTATCGCCGACCTTGGTGGCGGGACGGTGCAGCAGCAACAGAAAGCGGCGGCGACGGGTGGCGCGGCAAGCAGCGCATCGGCGACAGATCCATCACCGGGAAATGCCTAAGGGCAGTAGAGGCAGGGGCTCTACTGTCTAAGTCGCACGAATGCCCTGACGGAAACGGCGTCGCAGGTCACGGTGGTGAGGAGCACGGAGTAGAGTGTGCCCATGGTGGCGGCAGCCCGGAGGGAGAGGAAAGCGCACGTGTCGGAGGCGAAGTGCGAGATGGAGGTGGCGTCGGCGAGAGGACGCAGACAACAGGAAGAAGGAGAAGCGGCGGAGGAATTGGCAGCAGCGAGAAAGAGAGTCCCGCGTGGTCGACGACGCTCAGCTACAGCCCCAATGTGATCAAGGCAAGGGGAAGAGTGAATGCGGCGGTTCACGCAAGGGGAAGAGCGGCGAGAGCAGCGTACAGTGCGACACGGTGAGCGATGAGCCAACCGGACCGCAAGCTGAGGAAGAAACGAAGGATGGAGAAGGAGACACTGCGGTGGCTGCTGCGCGAAATAGGCAGCCGGCGGAGGGGGCGTCCCAAGCAGTACAACGTCGGCGGCTGCCACGTACGGGTCGACGGTTGTCGGGCACACGGACAGTGACGACGCGAAGAGCAAGGGGTTGGAATTGTCGCCCAGAATGATGAGACGCACAGCGCGGCTAAGTGGAGGCGGAACGGCAGCCGACAAGCGGCGCCAGCGTCGAGCAGAAGGCGCGAGAGCACGCGCACGACAGATTATGGTGGATGAGTTCCACGAGAAGCGAGAGGCAAGGGCGAAGGTGTTGCGCGTGCAAGTGCGGCATGTGATCGCTGAGTCGCGTGAGATGAGCGACTTGCAGCAGCAGTATCGACACCGCCGAGAGGCCCAGATCGCAGCCGCTGTGGTGAGGAGTGCGGAGGCAGCGAGGCCGCAGAAAAGCAGAAGCGTACCCGCAGTGGAACGACGGACATCGTGCCGACAGCAGCACAGACCCCGGTCGACGTCAAGCCGGTCGAGGTGATGACGGACGAAGATTGGCTGTCTCAAGTACAGCATTACGAGGGCACGGTTCCTGTCGAGTTAGAAGAGGGAGGAACGATGGCGGAGATGTGCGCTGCCAGACGGCGAGTAGCGAAGATGGCCAAGCAGCACCGCGTCGCACGGCGCATTCGACGCCTTCAGCAAAGGCAGCAGCGACTGGAGAAGTTGCAGGCGGCCGAGGCCGCAGGTCGTGCAGCGCGTGCGAGCGTGGACGAGAAGAAGAAGCAGCGCAGCTATCGCTACGAGAAGCAAGGATGCTACGGAGACGTCGAGTTGCGAAAGGACGCCGAAGGAAAGGAGCAGAGAGTCGCGCAGCTGCGTGCGGCAGGGAGTGGCGACCCGAGTTGTTTGCCAACAGCTTTGCTGACGATGTCGAGGACGCATACCCAGGAGGTGCGGCTGGACAGCTGTGCAGTTTAGCGTGGCCGGAATAGACTTGCGCACGCGCGGGCGATTGTATCTCGGGAAGGCGCCGGTGGATATCGTCGAGGGCTTCGGTGGTGGCACCAGCCGAGTGCTGGGAGTGTGGAGATTCCAAGGCACGACGCGGTACCAGCAGCGAGTGGTGGTGGATGCATTGCTCGTCGAGGGCCAAGGAGATGAGCTGCTTATAGAAGAGGACTCGATGGTGGAGCGGCAAGCGAAACTGGACTTCGGCAGCAGAGAATTGAAGTATAGAGATGAGGACGGGCAAAGTTTATCATGCCCTTCACATGTCATGGAGTCACTTCGCTGCTGCAGCCGAACCAAGGGAAGCGTGCCGTGGTGTGGCTAGCGAGGCTGTCAAGCTGGCGACAAACACACGCAGCGTGTTGCGGCTGACGGTCGGCGCTGATGACGGTACTACAGGGATTTTTGTGCCGAAGCAATGCTCGAAGCGGCATTTGATGATGGCCCCGACGGTGGACGTTGTCCGCAACGGAATGGTGAGCGTCGCGGTGCTCAACGTGAAGGGTCGAAGAGAGAAGCTGCTCGCCCGAGAAGCGCTGGGGACGTGGACCCCACGGACGAGACGATGGAGTTTCTGGCCATGAATGGATCGCTTGACAGGAGCGAGTGGCAAAGTGGGTCGCCGCGTTGAACAAGGACGATGCTCGCCCGCTGACAGACGAAGAAGGGTTGGATATTGACACGGTGGAGCCGGCAGATCGCGACCTGGTCATCGCGCTGCTGCGGCAGTATGCAGGCATCGAGGAAAAGAAGTCGGGGTGCCCGCCTCTGACGAAAACAGGGATGGAGCATCACATCAACACGGGCGAAGCGGCCCCAATCATGTTGCGCGGACGCAGGCACGCGGTCTCGGGAACCCAGTAATCGATAAGGAGGTCGACGATATGCTGAATGATGGCGTCATCGAGTACGGCGAAGGCGCGTGGGGCTTTCCAGTGGTGCTAGTGCGGAAAAAGGATGGCAGCGTGAGGTTTTGTATCGACTATCGGGCGCTGAACGCAGTCACGGTTAAGGATGTATATCCGCTGCCGAGGATTGAAGAAACGCTGGAGGCTCTCTTTAGCTCGCAGAGATTTACGAGCCTCGACCTACATTCGGCTATTGGCAGCTAGGCGTGGCAAAGGAGGATCGTCAGAAGACCGCGTTCACCACGCGGAGAGGGCTATTTCATTTTTAGAGAATGCCCTTTGGGCTGTGCAACGCGCCGAGTACTTTTCAGCGGTTGATGGATTGCGTACTACGTGGCCTGACGTGGATCTGTTGTCTTGTTTGTTTGGACGACGTGATTATTTTCACCGGTGGCACGGTAGCTCAGCATGTGGTGGAGCTGGATGTCGTCCTCGAACGACTGGCCGAGGCAGGGCTGAGCCTGAAGGTGTCAAAGCGCTCGTTTGCAACGACGCAGATGGAATATCTAGGACACAACCTAACGACGGAGGGGATACAGCCGACGGATCGGCTAGTGAAGGCGATCGTGGAGTTGCCACGACCGACTGACGATGTGCAGGTGCGGCGGTTTGTGGCTCTTGCCGGCTACTACCGGAGGTTCGTGCCAGATTTTGGCGCCAAGATGTCGCCGTTGACGAGGCTGCTGAGGAAGGGCAGTGAGTGGAGCTGGGGTAAAGCGCAGGAAGAGACCTTCACGTGGGCAAAGGCTTGGCTCAGCACCAAGCCAGTGTTGGTCTACCCCGACTACAGGCTGCCGTTTAAACTTACGACGGATGCTTCGAAGACTGGCCTGGGAGCGGTGCTCTCGCAGGACCAGGGCAGCGGAGACCAGCCAGTGGCGTATGCCTCGAAGGTTAATAGTCAGACGGTCTCTAAGTACAACATATCTGAGCTCGAATACTTGGCAGTGGTCTGGGCAGTGCGGCTGTTCCGCCCACATCTGTACGGGCGGCGGTTCACGATCGTGACGGACCATATCGCACTGAAGTGGCTGATGACTGCCAAAGAACCTGCTGGGCGGCTGCATCGTTGGGCGCTGACGCTGCAAGATTACGACTTCGACATACAATACAGGCCAGGGAAGGAAAACCATGTGGCCGACGCGCTGTCCAGGGGACCAGAACCGTCGACGGCAACAGAGGACGAGGACGGAGAGGCGGCGGAAGACCCCGCCATCGGGTCAAAAGAAGGCAGAAGCAGCAGCGAGCCAGCAGCAACAGAGACAGCGGCGCAGACCAGATTGGCACGTGCAGGAGGTACTGAAAGACGCACCACAGCGGCGGAGACGCAGTCGATACCGGCGGAGAGTGAGCAGTCGGGGACAAGCGAGTCGGGAACAAGCGAGACGGCGACCACGAAGTTGGCGCTGGCAGCCGTCGCAGCGAGCTTGTGTCGAGTCGAAGGATGGTCCAGGTAGATGCCGCCCACGAAGGGGCGCGAACAAGTGGCAGCACGGAGACCGAGACGAGCGCAGCAGGAGCCGGAGTGCCAAGTGATGCGGTCGATGCATAGATCGACCGTGCAGCCATCAACGTAGTGCAGGCGGCCGTGGTACAGCGTGTCGAGGCAGCTGAGCTAGGCACCGTGCAGTTCACGGACGCAGATATTCGAAGCGAGCAGCAAACATCTGTGATAGTCCAGTCGCTATTGAAGAAGAAGGCGTACCGTGGGCAGCGGGTGTACACTGGGAGTGACAGATTGGTGTGTGTGGATGTCGGTGACGGCGAAAAGCGGATTATATTGCCGGCTGTGTATTGGGCCCTCGCGTTCAAGGAAGCCCCTGATAGCATTTGGGCGGCGTGGTCCCTTTAAGCTCAACGAGGCATCGCTCGCCCCTGAAAAGGAAGAGGGGAGATCGACGGACAAAAGCTGCTGAGATTAAGCAGATGTTTGAGGTTGATTCAGACTCGGATGATGTCGTCACTAACGCTGAGAGGCTGCCAATGACCCGCCGACAGTTCCAGTGCCGTGCTCTTGGCTTGCAGAGGAGCACTCACCTGATTAAAGGTAAAACTGAGAATGAATTATTAATGAATGCTGGGCTAAGTTCCTACAGTTAGTTGTCCTACGTCCTCGACCCAGCTTTATCCGCTCGTCGCTCCTTCCGCGTCCTGGACCCATAGTCACCTGGTCCTGTGGGCTGGGATATGTCATCCTCCCCCATGAAGCTGTGGCAATCAACACGAAAAAAGGCGGTGTATGCTGACCTGCTGTGTGACTGCGCCTTTGTCGACGGTCACCGTACCATTCTCATGCACATGGCGGACGGTATACGGACCATCAGCAACGGTATGTGTCTTGGCTCGAAACTGTTTAGGCACACGGATCATTACATGGTCACCTGGTTGATAGAAATGCTCGATTCGCTTGTCGTTATCGCGGTCATTGTCAGCAAGGATAACCAAAAATCTTCGCTTGGACATGTAGCCCCAATTGGCATCATGAAGCTGCCGTGAAATCATATCTTGGCCGAAGAGCAATTGTCCTGGAGATGCATTCAGGATGCTGTGGTAACTAGCGCGAACGGGAAACGCCGCGTAGTAAATGGCTTTTTCAGTCTACATCCTGGTAGCAACGAAACACGTTGGGAATCTCTAGGTGAACGCGCTCGCAAATTGCGTTGTCTTGCGGATTCTTGGACGTGATGGGCTTGCCCTTGATGCCGTAGCTCTGCAAGA
This sequence comes from Phytophthora constricta, assembly GCA_011947335.1. NCBI lineage: Eukaryota > Oomycota > Peronosporomycetes > Peronosporales > Peronosporaceae > Phytophthora > Phytophthora constricta. The sequence continues at coordinate 9,693 of JAAVTI010001449.1, read as the reverse complement.
TTTCTTAGAGCTCGTGTCCTGTGAATTCTCCACCTTATTATGGATCACCTCCCGTAGTCGAGGGTAGCGGCATAGCCATTCGCGGTCGAAACGTTCCGCCGCAGTGAGAGACTGCTTGTCAACTTGTACGCTGACCTCGAGCCATCGTGTTTCTTGGTCAATCATTGTGATACCGTAGCCCCCGTCTTCGTATGAACGATGAGGTCTACGTGGACTGTGTCAAACGGATTAACTGTCTTAAGGGCACGTGATTCGAGTAGGCCATAGTCCTGCTTGCCCCCGTGTACTCTAAACCGCTTGCAGGTCATGCAGGCCTTGATGTACTTCTCAATCATTGTTTCCATACTCGGCCAGTAAAATGTGTGACGCATAGTCTTGTATTGCCGCCGACTTGCTGGATGTCCTAAGTTCTGGTGGTACCAGCTGATAATATCCTCGCGCAGTGTGCATCCTAGAAGCGATAGCAACTGGTAGTCTGGGTTATTCTTGTTAGCCAAGCACGCAAGCTTAATCTTTTGGATAACGGTGTCTGCTTCTTGATGTTGGCGAAAATCGGGACCGTGCCGTATGGACTGCGGTTCACTGCTCGAAGCACAAATTTCTTCCGCTAAGACGGCTCTGGTAGTACTATAGAATCGCACTCGCGAGAAGGCATCTGCTCAATATTCTTCTTCCCTTGAATGTATTCCATGCTTAGGCGATACTCCGATAGAAGAAATTTCCAGCGCTTGACCCGTAGATTCGTTTCGGTTGGATAGATCAGGTTCTTGTGGTCTGTGTGAACCACCACCGGAAATCCAAGAAGCATCGTTCGATACTCTTTTAGCAGCTCGACAATTGATAGCAACTTCAGTTCCATTGTTGTATAATTATATCGATGTTTGGTGGGAGTACGAGAGTAACATGCTATTATACGGTTTCCTTGCATGACAATACCCCCAAGCTGCAAGCCGCTGGCATCAGCATAAACATGAAACAGTTCGTCAAAGTCTGGAAACGAGAGCAAGACTGCTTCTGCGAACGCTCGTTGTATCGCGTGAAAAGCTTCTGTGTCAGTGGGTAGCCACGTGAACGGTACCTTACAGCTTGTGAACCGATGCAGTGGCTTATAGAGCGTCGTCTTGTTGGGCACGATGTCACGGTAATAATCTATCATACCCAAGAAGCGTCGTAGCTCTTTAGGGTTGCGTGGTACAGCGATTTGTTCAATTGCCTGAATCTTCTTAGCTTGGGTTTAATTCCTTCCGCAGTGAGCATAAACCCCAGATAATCCACTTCATTTCGGAGGGTATGGCATTTCTTGTCGTTCAGAGTGACATCATACTTTATCAATCTCTCGAACACTATTCGCAGGTGCTCCAGATGTTTTTTTCGCCCGTGGAGAACACTATAATGTCGTCCAGGTAAATCACTACAAAACTCAAATCACCGAAAATCTTCTCCATGCAAGCTTGGTATTAATCAGGAGTGGTCGATACACCCATAGGAAGACGTTTATATTGATACTTCGCGAAAGGCAGGCAGAACGCTGTGTAGCGCCGACTTCACCTAGCTAAACACCTGACGTAATAGCCCATATTGGCATCGAATGTCGAGAAACACTTCACTCCAGCCAGTTGCAACCGGATCTCACGAATGCGGGGCACAAAATACGGACTCCGTCGCATGTTCTTAATAATATTCGGAAGTCGGTCAATAGTCGCAATGCCCCGCTGGCTTTCGTCGCGGGCGACAACACATCTGAATCGTTAATCTGTTCAAGCACGTCTAAACGTCTAAATTAATCAGTCGCTGGATTTCTGCCTTTGCATTATCTTCCATTCTGCGTGGAAGCAACATCGTGACTTCCCGATTCTCACTGAGCTCTTTGGCCAAAGCAAACCCAGCTCCGTGCAAGTCTGCTTTGTTTCAAGTCTTGGTAAAGCTCGCCTTCAACTTGTTATACCTGTAAGAATCTCATTTAATTTCAGTTCGTTAACCAGAGGGTTGGTCAGAGATAACTTGCCGCTTGTACAACGTACGGCTTAATAAGCAGTTTCATGAGCTCTACAGTCCAGCATATATTTCTAGGAGCAGGACGATGCACCTACCCACCGATGCCCGGGGGCTGGAGGGGAGCGCTCACTGCTGGAGGGCACCAGCACCTGCGCCAGCTCTGGAGGGGAGCACCGCACCGGAACCTGCGTTTGCACTCACTGCTGGAGGGCGCGTCACGCATAGCAGGAGGGGCGGGCCTGCACCAGACTCGGCGGTGCTCTCTCGTCAGCAAAAGTCTGCCTTTAAAGCATGTGGCCCACACGCTGTGGACCACATTGAAACCGCAACACTGACACCAAATTATTAACTCGCAATCCAGGTACCGACCCACCTGGCTTATAACTGACACCCACAGTCCTCATTGCTGCCTTTATATGCACGCACACAAAAGAGACACAGTCACTTGACAAGCACAATTTTTATTCATCGGAATCAATCTCAAAGTCATCTTGTTCGCCTTCTTGAAGCGCGAGCACCACGACCATGACGCCTGGAATGCAGTCGCTCCCTCTTCCCGTGTCAATTCAAAGGCCTGCAGGCGCAACATTAAGTTGGACACAGGCACGCCCTCTCCACGCAGTTCATTGATCCACACAACTAAACTCTGCTCGGCCTCGGCCGATAACGCACGGGTGAGACCCAGCGGCCGAGCCTTCTTCAGCCTCGCTTCTTCCCGAAGTGCATGCTCTCCCAATTTCCTCTCGCATCTTCCGCCACTCTATAATCAGTTTGCGTCTACTTTCATATACTTTGTCATGAAGGTCACGGTAAAAGTGCGTAATCGTGGCTCGAATATCACAAACTCCTCGAGATGCTTCACGACAGCAAGTTTCTCTGCGGCCGTGTAGGAGTTGCGCTTGGACATTGCTGGACGTGTGCTGTGCGTGAAATGACAGACGAGGAGAGTTGCCGCCAAATCGATTGGTGCTGGGGGTGATGGCTGACTGTCGGCTATAAGCCGAGTTGCCCTGGTCGGAATAGCAACCGCGCCTGATTGGCTGAACGGGCACTGTCCGTTATAAGCAGCTGTCGGCTATAAGCCAGGTGGGTCAATACTTGAGTTGGTGCGCCAAATGTCACAGACACCGACACCGAACACGGACAGTCGCAACCAGGTCCCTAGTAGTGTGCCCATACCGTAAAAATTCCCACTGCATCTGACCAAATTCAACTTGTACCGGTAAGAGTTCAAATCATGTGTTGTGACATGAGTTTTCGTTTAGTGACCCATCGCTTAGCCGCCTCTCACCATTTGGAGCCGCTCCAGCAAGCCGCGAAGCACCGCTGGATCCCGCGCGAGCCCAACCAGCAGCACCAGATGCCCGACGACCACGGCTCCATGCTCAAGACCTTGCTGGCTGCGACGACCGCCCGATCCACGCTTGAGTAGTCGCCCAAGCGCAGAGCCGGCTCAAGCCAAGAGCGAGGACGCGTGCGCGCCACCAACTCGTATATACCGCCATCCGTCTTCCTGCTTGCTCTCGTGGTGCTACTGCTCGTGGCACCTGCGTACCTGTGCGTACCCCGTGACAGTGTCTCTCGGTATAGGATCAGCTTTGCTGCAGGCCGGTTCGACATCGGGCATCGTCTTCAATAACTATGCTTGTATTGTTGTGAGTTATCGTAAAAAGGCTTTAGTGTGCGGTTTTGTATACAGGCTATTGGAAGGCAAATAAAGGCAGGCAGTGCGGCAACAGAAGTCGGGTCTATAATGCTGCCGTCGTCGACTCGCTCCTGAAATCGAGCAATATGCGCGTCCAGTTTTCCGGCCTTATGTATCTTGCGAAGAGCTTTTAACACAATGCCGGCTGCAAGCGCTGAAGACCAATTGTCTATTCGAGAAGGCAAACATGTGTTTTTGCGCATGCTCCCCAATGTCCAGCACCTCGCATTTGAACGCAGATGACGCCTCGTCAAGCGCGAATCCCGTCAGAAATAACAGCATCATGTACCCTACGGCGTGTAGCGGGGCTACACAGGATAGTGTACCCGGGGTACACTAAAACACGCAAACCCACTAGTGTGTGTGGGACACACACTAGCGACCAACATTACGAGCCGTCAATGTAACTATCAATGACGGGCGCTCAGGCGCACAGCTATTGGTTGAAAGGGCCACATTTCAACCAATCATGTACATGCATAAATGCATTTCATGCAAATGCGTGAGAGCCAACCATGCTCTCACCCTTGCAATTAGATATCATCTTAAAGGGGTTTAGCGTAAAGATAAGGCCAGCCCGCCACGCGGCGGGCTGCCTTTCAATTCAGTTTTCTATTTTGATCTAAAGTGTTAAGTATTTGCTTTAGAAATACGCGAGCCCGCGTATTTCTATCTTACATACAAACTTTAAGTCTACGCTTCCTCAATACGCGCATACTGTGTATGCTAAGAAACAGAGCGTAGCTCTCGCCCTGTTTCACCTGGTAGCACTTTGTAGTCCGTTCAACGCCTACAGAGAATAGCCAAATGGAATTTGGCTATGGAGACGAAAACCCTTCGTCAGGCGGTGCTCCGTCTGACGGAGCTCCGAACATCCACTCTCGTATTTCGAGAGAGGATTGCCCCCACCTGAGTGATCAGCAGTGGGAGGCGTTGCTACGACTCTCGCGAGTCGTAGGTGAGTCAACTGTGGCAGCAATGCTTCGCTCATTGCCGCCAAGTGAACACCATGTAGTCGTGGTCGACTACATGGAGAAGCAACAGCAGAAAGAGAGTTCTGCTGTTCCACGTTTTGAGTCACTAAAGGTGTCAGTGACTCCGTTCTCCGGTGGCTCGAACGAGCCACTATTGCGCTGGCTCGTAGATGTCGTGTCTAGCAGGATGTGCTAGACACTGGGCGTATGGCAGACGCCTTACGAACGGTACGTGCTGGAGCACGTACAAAGAGTTCAAGGAACAGCTCAAACTCGCGTTTGAGCCTCCCGAGTCGGAGTTCAGGTCGAGGGCGGAGTTCCTCGACCTGAAGCAAGGCAAACGCGACGTACGCGCAGCAGGCTCGATACTTGGTGTCAAGTACCGTGAGCCACCCCATTGATGAGGCGACACAAGTTGTCACCTTCATGAAGGGACTTAGAGATGGGCCTGTGAAGACCTATCTCTTCCGAGAGTACCCGAGTACTCTCGAGCAAGCCATCCGACTTGCATCGCAGGTAGAGTTTAGCTTGAATCAAGCTAAACTTCACGCGGACACGCCAGGGGCGCCGCGTCCGCGACCGAGGTCCATGGGCGGTCCAGAACCCATGGACCTATCAAGTGCGTCTGCTGGCAGGCAGCAGACGGATCCGCGTAGAAGAACGCAGCGGTGCTTCCAGTGTGGAAATACCGGCCACTACGCACGCGAGTGTAAGTTCGACATGATATTGGGCATGCCGTGGCTAAAACGCCATGCCCCAGTGATAGACTGGAAGGCCCAGTCTATAATCTCATTCGGCGCCGAGGACGTTAACGTCCTCGGATCAGTGGACAACGTGACAGTGAGCGATGGCCCTGTCAACGTTGCGCGCGCACCTCGCGGTGCGTGCGTTGGAGCGAGGGCAACCTCGCTCATCCCAGCCAAGAGAACGTGGCGACCGCTAAGGCCGCCGCGTACCAGAAGATGGAAGACCTCCGGGGGCTTCCTCGTCCGTGCCCGGGGTACGGGCGAAACTGCAACTGAAGGGTGCCCTCCGGGGCACCCACGTCCAAACCGGGTTTGGACCGAAGCCCTTTGCAGGACGGGCCTGCGAAGGCAAGAACCAAGAAACCGTCGCGGGCCGGGCCCGAGGCGACTGTTCAAGAGAATATCTCTCCTCGAGCCGGGCTTCAGGAGCCAAGATTCAAGGAGACCTCGACGGGCCGGGCCCGTCGAGACACAAGATATGGGTCGTTGTCAGACCGGGTCTGACAAGGGTCGCGGTATGAGGAGCCCGAAGAGCTCCTCACAACTGAAAGGAACCGAGACCGGACAGGGGGTCGCTCCTCCCTGTCCCAAGAACGCCCTGCACCGAAGCGTGCAGGCGACGAGCCTCCATCGCCTGCGACGGGCGATGTCGAGTACGAGAGAGTGAATGCGCTGACGCAAACACTCTGGGGTCCAATGTCACGAGTTGACATTGAGTGTCCTCCGAGCACTGCCTCGGAGTTGACAGCGCTGGAAGTGCAGAGCTGGAAAGGCTTTGCACGAGATCTACGCGCCGGGCACGTAGAACAAGTATGCATCCTCACCGCCCGTGAGGATGTCGTGATCACAAAGGATCTCGAGGACCTGCGGCAGGTTCTCGTGCGGCACCCTGATGGCGACACGAGCCTCAGTGCCAAATCGAAAAAGGATCGATTTGCAGAGCAGAGCTGGGACTCGCTCAGATCGAGTCCCTATCACGACGTTCTTCGGGAATACGCCGACGTATTCCCGGACGAAGTTCCTGCGGAGCTTCCGCAGGATAAAGGAATTCAGCACGAGATTGATCTCGTGCCAGCACGAAGTACTGTGTCACGCGACAGTGGCCACTGCCGCGTGAACAAGTAAGGCCATCGACGAGTTCTTCGAAGCTCGTCGTCGTGCGGGCCAAGTGCGGGAATCCAAATCCCCCCACAGTGCCCCCACGTTCTGTGTCAAGAAGGCACAGGGCGGATGGCGCATCGTTCATGCGTTTAACAAGATGAACGATGCGACGATACCGGCGCAGACGCCGATACCGAGGAAGGACGTCATCATCGATTCGATGAGCAAGAGCACCGTGTTCAGTGCTCTTGACCTAAGAGATGGTTTCTACCAATCTTAATGCGTGAGAGTGATATCCCTCTCACGGCGGTAAGCACCCCAAGCGGCATGCTTTGGGAGTGGCTAGTGATGCCACAGGGGCTTAAGAAAGCCCCTGCGACGTTTAATAGATGCGTAACGCATCTATTACGGTCGGTGCGGACACCGACGTACTTCGACGTGTTCGTCCACAGCCGGGCTGTGGGCGAGAAGACAGACACCGAGATGCACAAGGAGCATCTCCGACAACTGCTTCAGCGCAAGCACAAGTTATATGCAAATCTTAAGAAATGCATATTCGGTGCGTCCGAGATTCCAGTTCTCGGATGCCTTGTCGGCAAGGACGGTGTCCGCCCTGATCCCGAAAAGATCAGGGTGATCAACGAGTGGCCTGCGCCTCGAATGCAAAGGAACTTCGGCAGTTCCTTGGGTTGGCTACGTACTTGTGCAAGTACATACACGATTACGCTGGGCGTATTCGACCACGTCGCGCCTCCTCAAGAAGGACGCGGAGTGGATATGGTCTGCTGAATGTCAGCAGGCCTTCAACTCGGTCAAGCAGGGCCTGACCGATGCGCCGATCCACGTGTGTGTGACGCATCCGACTTTGCAATCGGATGCGCTCTGATGCAGTACGATCACGAAGGACGTGATCGTGTGATCTGCTATCAGTCTCGTCAGCTTAAGCAAGCTGAGCGCAACTACCCAGTACATGACAAGGAACTCCTTGCCATGAAGTATGCGTTAGCCAAGTTCCGTGTCTATCTCCTTGGAGATAGACCCTTCGTGATCTACACCGATCACGCTTCTTTACGGACGGCCGTAAAGTCACCACATCTCTCTCAAAGAATGGCACGGTGGCTGTCATTCTTCGCTGAATACAACTTCCAGGTTGAGTACAAACCTGGAAGGTTGAATGTGGTAGTCGACGCACTGTCGCGTCGGCCGGATTACAACTACAAGGTAGTTGACGTCAATGCCATTGGCATTGAACGCAGCAGTGCCCACATCGTCGCTGCTCGACGATGTGCGCAAGGCGTACTCGCTTGACGCGGACGATTACCTATGTGGAGGCACCTTCCGACAGCGCGCATCGCGCGCTGCCTCCACATCTGAGATCCCGTGTGCACAGGTATAGTGCACACGCCGGCTGCTGATTGCAGCTGACGACGATGTCGCTCGCATCGTCGTCCTGATGATTATGATCTGCGCCTGCGGATCATATTCAGTATCATCGATGCCCCATCGGCTGGGCATCCGGGTCTTCTTCTCTCGCGTGACCTTCTGGCCTCGCCATTTACTGGATCCGCAAGTACAAGTGGATCCGCAAGTACGTCCGTGCTTGCGAGGCGTGGGAGTGAAGCCGACGCCAGCTTCACAAGCGCTACAGTCTCTGCCGATACCGGCAGAGTGTTGGGAGTCCATCAGTATGGACATATTCGGGTTACCGCCCGACGCCAAGCGTCGGACTGGAGTGGTCGTCTTTGTCGACCGCTTCAGCAAGATGGTTCATCTTGCTGCGGTGCCTGCCCAAGTCACGTCAAACAGACGGCGTCTGTTTGTGGAGGCTCATCTTCCGCTCACGGTATGCCCCGTGAGATAGTGTCGACCGTGATCCAAGGTTCACGGCCGCGTTCTGGAAGGAGGTCTTCGGCCTCCTTGGTACTCGGCTGTCGATGTCGACAGCCGACCACCACAGACGGATGGTCAGACCGAGCGCGTGAATCGCGTGCTCGGTGACATCCTCAGAGCTACGCCCACTCGTTCACCGAGTGGAGCGACTGTTTGCCGATGGCAGAGTTTGCCATCAACAACATGCCTCTGGGGCATACACCGTTCTACGTGAATGCCATGCGGCATCCGAGTACCTGCCATGCTTGGCGGGTGACAGCTCCCTTGAGTGGGGAGGATCTGTGAGCGAGCCACGCCCACAGGAAAATTTGAACGCCGTGACACGTAGTGCCACGCGCCAGAAGAAAGTACGCTTTGCGTCTGCACCGGGTGCAGGCGCTTTCGAGAACACTTCCGTGCCGGGCACGGAAGTTACAAGCAACGACGAAGTACCTTTCGCTCCGGGAGCGAAAGAAGACGACCAAGTACCCTTCGCTCTGGGAGCGAAGGAAGAAGACCAAGCACCTTTCGCTCCCGGGCGAAGGACGAACGCAACCCGTCCCACGCCTGCTCTGGGAGCAGACGTGACGCAAGATGACGTGTTCGACTCGGAGTCGAACACCGGAAACCAAATGATACAGACGACGCAGGGCGACGTCACTGCTGCGACTAAGTGTCCACACCCCATGTGGACACTCAACGAAGCGCATCGTGCAGGGCACGATAGCGGACAAGGACGTTGGTCGACACGACCAATGTCGATGCGAAAGACTTCGTGCAGAATCGACAAGCCGTCATGCGGTTTTGTTCGTGATGCTATTGCATCTTCTGTCGACCGACAGAAGATGAACGCTGACAAGAAGTCACGCAACAACATTAGTGAGTTCAAAACGAATTCATTAGTTTTACTGTCTACGCAAAACTTGGCTAGACATGCAGTCTCGGACTTTGGAGCAAGCAAGCTTGCTCCACGCTCCTTTCGTGTCTTGCATCGCCAAGGCACAGCCTACACTGGATACCAACCAGCATGAGACTGCACCCGACGTTCTTATGTCGGGCGACTGGCGTATCATGAGCATAATACGCCCGCGCGCTCATCCAACATGGGCACGAAGAAGCGTGATGGTCGAGCTACGACTCGTCACCTTCGTCGCGCTCGCGCGCAGAGCGCGAGCGACGCATACGAACGCTCTCAACGAGCTTCGCAAACTTCCTCTCGACGTCCTCGACTCGAGACATCGCGTCACCTGTCTCGCGAGAAGCGGACACTCGCGACGAGAGGGTTCGAGATCAACTGACTTTG